>JAOBYE010569080.1:0-12574 GCA_025403585.1 Parazoanthus swiftii
GCAGCTTATTTTCGACTTGAATTGAGCTAATGATGTTGCCTGCTTTATGTTGGAAGGTAAGCTATTCCACAGCACCGTTCCACTATAGCTAAAACTTCGTTTGAAATGCTCTGTGTGAGGGAGCGGCACTGTGAGTTTACCTTGAAAGCTACATTAAAGCGTTATATGGCTTACTTCATCGTTTATAATTTACGCAAAATAAATTCTGCGAATTAAAGTTTGAATCAGAAACGGTTTTTTCTTCAGACGAAATTTGTTCAATTTTTTTTGCTATTTTTTGCTATTTATTCCTGTAAATCCATGTGTTCCACCAAGTTTAAGAAAAATCCAAGATAGCTGCTAAGATGGTGGACATGTTGTGAAGAAGCTATTGCCATAGTAACAGTTCTTGATTGAAACTGGATTAACGTTATGGAAAGTAATTAGCTAACCCAAAAATACCTACTAACAAGTCTGTTAGCACAAAATACGTTATCAAGTGCGTTCAAGCAGCAAACTGGGCACAAATAATGCTCAGAGCTCGTCAAACAAATTAAGACTATTTTAACCGGGAGTCGGGGAGGTCGTATCGCTCTAGTTAATAGAAACCTTAAGATACGACAATGGAAGAACCTAGAACGGCTGCCGGAAGTGAGATTTTACATCGTGTAATGCGCCGAATTTGCTCTAAGCTCAACTTCCTCCCGTCGCGTCACGTCTAGTACGACAGTTGAGGAGTTTTCCCGTTGTGACTACAACGAAGCGAGTTTTGTCGACGTTTCTGAAAGATTTTAGATCTTCTGAAAGTATTCTTTGCGTAGAGTCAATTTACTGTTATATTTTCTGTTACAGTGCATTAGAAACTTGCTCTTAACAAGAAAAGTACGTAAAATTGATGGAAAACGTTGCAGGCAGCCATGATTTATTAGGCGCGAGGAAACCCTCACCTCGAAAAGCGTCGTAAGTATTGAAGAACAAAAACTTAACTATTCAATTTGAGGCCCTGATTAAATGGAACTGGCTAGCTCGGTTGAGCCGACTGAAAACACAACCTTATTTCGGTATTACATGACACGAGCCGGCCTGTTCCGGCTATAAAGCTTGTCGGAGGAGTTTCGTATTTGTTTCCATTCAAAGTTGCAAAACGGCGGATTTGCGAAAATTTCGTCTGATGCTCGTTTGTCTCGCTTTTCAACAGCGTCAGTGCTGTCTCTCTAATTCTAGCTTCAAGTTTTGTTGATGCTTTGAGTTTTTTTTTAATAAAATCATTTTTTATGAGTATATCTGTTGAAAAAGCATTCCAAATTTGTTACCGAGATCTCGGCAAATCGAGATGAAAATTTTCCAAGTAATGGCGAGCCAAATTTTCCAGAGTTTCTCGCCAGGATCTCGGTAAAAAAAAACAGCCCGCTCAACCGGGCTAGCCGTTTCCATACAATCAGGGCCTTAGTCTATTTTCTAACTCTCTTGTGACAGTACGAGTATAGAATGAAAATTTGTTTGCGGGTCACAGGAAGCTTTAGATTGTGCTTTTCTTGCTATGCATTCGCTTGGCGGATCTCAAGGTTTTTTAACTATCTGGATATCGCTTCTTTATGATTTTAGTTTGAAATACTTTTGTAGTTAACGCATCTTTAACATTTTAATTACTTCTGTAGGATTTGAAGATCAAGCCATAGATGTCTGCCAACAGAACCTCGACAATTTAGCGAAAGAAAATGGATTTGGCAGACAACTACCAAAATTACCTGCAGCAAAATTTCCGCTCAATGGCAGACGAATCTATACTACAGTGCTGTCCCTTTACATTGCCAGTTAGTAATCTGGGCAAGGCTAAAGCTTGTGCAGTATTTCGAAACCACAGTTGGTTATTTTTGTCAAATCTCTTATCTTGCCAAAAAAGGTATCTGTCACTGTTAAGCCATTGGGGAAAGTCCGGGCATGTGCGTAGCATTATAACTCAAATAATAATTATTGTCCCGGTCAAATGCCACCGTTTTGCCCTGCTTAACACTGATAGGTGCATAACATGAAAGGTGCACAATTTCATGTTTGCACAAGGCCTGTCTGTTTTATCGACCACTGAAAAATATCATTTATATTTATATTACTTTGAATTTCAACTCCTTTAAATAAGTAATGCCTGCGATACGCTCCATTCGTCCACAAACAGAATACCGTAACTGCACGTGATAGATACAAGTAAACATACTCGAAATGCAATGAAGTTGTAGACAGATTTTCAACAATTGTATGCTAGCATTAATATAATAATAACACATGCACGCAAAATTCCAACAAGAGCCCATCGGAGAGATCTTCCACCTGACAGTATTGTTGGGCGCGTAGATCAAAAATTTTGTATGAGGAACAACATCTCTCGAAATGTCATCCTATCGTTCGCTTCCCTGAGGACGCCCTTCGGAAGATTGTCCACTTCCCAAAGTACCGTACTTTGGTCTTACGTTGGATACTAATCAAACCCATCAGCATTCCCTCACACCCTCTCCCTCGTCATCATCTCCTGCATTACACAGCCAAAGGCATAAACACCAATGGCGGGTCTAGGGGGGGGGGAGGCAAGGTCCAAACTCTCAAAATGCTGGTACCGTAATGTTGCAGCTCCATTTCATGTGGACTTGGCCAGCGTCCCAGAATAGAAGACACTGATTCCACAATCACAAAGTTCTGTGTGGAAGGAGTCCTTCTCCACCTGGGACACACAGTGCATGTGTTTCATTGTTAGAAGTGGCTCTTCATCTACAGTTTACAAATTGAACTTAATTGTTAATGAAATAGATATATAACGATTAAACTAAAGTCTCTGTTCTTTTATAGATTAAACAATATTTTTAATCAGGACAATGTCTGAACTTTTAAAATACTTTGTCCTAAATGCCGTCGTAGTTCAAATTTTTATACCGCATGTTTTTGTTAATTATTTTTTTCTTGTTCTTCTGACTTTTTAATTTGGGTTAATTATGGCGAGGGTTTTATACTTTCTTACTGGGGAGGGTGTTGTCGGGTGCTAAAACCTTGTAGGGACCTTGCTTCCTGTTGTTTAGTGCCTTGTACGAAATCAGGAAATGAATGAATTAATTAAAAAGTTGCAAACGTCGTAACTCCTAAGTTGTGGGTCAAGTTTCCCCCTCAAGCACGCGGGGTAGAAATATCATTTTGTAGGATAATAGACTTAGCAACTAACGTTCGTTAAATAAACATATTGTTCGCTTTACAAATGTGTTTTGCAGTGATTCGTGCTAGGGTGAGTTTATTAAATGGAAATCCCTAGCGAATTTCAAGCAATGGTTGACCCAGTGTAAATGCTTTGTAAAAAAAAATTATATCATACTCGGTTTGCACTTGCATGATGCGTTATGCAAATGGACAATTGAGTGGTTCCTTCCGTGGCCTTTGACTAGTACACTTGGAAATATCCAGAAAAATTTCGATAAAAACAAGCATTTTATATAAGCCGTGGGTTAAGCAAAAAATATTAACTTGTTTTTTTTTTTTGCATAACCCATTTCTTGATTTCGAAATACACTTTAATTACCCCACGTTGGGTACGTTTGGTGAAACGATCGTTCGTGAAACACTGTACAACAGGCTCAAAGTCAAATGCCCGCGGGATAATTTTAAGTGCCCCGCTACTGATTTTCCCTGCTATCGCAATCACAGTCGAGAGCGGGAAATTCACAATTGGTTGGTTATAAAAATTTACACATTCATTTATCCAAAAAAAATAAATTTGCCACAAAAAAAAATTCAAACTGCCAAAAAAAAATTATCAAAAAAAAAAATTTTATTTGTCGAAAAAAATTCAGATTGCCAAAAAAAATTAAATTTGTCGGAAAAAAAATTACATCGCCAAACAAAAATTTAACTTGTCCAAAAATTCAAATTGCAAAAAAAAAAAACATGTGTCGGGCTGGGGCTTCCGTAGTTTTGAAATGAAGCCTTTCCTAATGACAAGAATTCCTTAGAAAGTGCAGCAAAGGCAGCCCAGTTGACATCCGGCTGTAGCTCAGTGGCGTACAACCTCTGTGATTCTTGTCCTTGAAGGGGGGGGGGGTCCATTGCAGCATTAGGTAGCTGCATCAGTCTACTTAACACATTACTGACTTGTACTTCATATCAAAGGAAAAGATACCTGGCAAAGACCTGTTCTGCAATGGCGATTGCAATGTTTATTAAAGGCAAACATATTTTACAATTTTCAGAACTTAAATGTTGCTTCATAATACAATAATGCTTTCTTGCTATCACAGAATCTGACAAACTGAGGTCGTTGATTGTTGATAAATATAAACCTTGACTTTCATGTTCACCAGACTTCATTACCCTGACATGTTTTAAGTGTTTCTGTAAGAGCTCGCGCTCATTTTCTTTGGTATTCGCATTCACTGACCTTGCCCCCATCCTGATGTGATCCTGATCTCTAGAAAAGGAATCCGTCGTCAGCTTCTGCATCACCTGTATCATCCCCAGTGTTAACCAGTTTTGTGCTGTCTGAAACACTGCAGCTGGCTTTACATATGGAGGAATTTGAATCAGGACTAACCCTTCGAATCACATGTACAGAAGAGAGAAACTACTGCCCACTTCTTTGCTTGGTGCTTTCAATAAGAGGAGCAAGGTTCCTTGCTCTTTCCTTTTTTTTTCTCAACATGTGGCACTGTCACCTTTTTTGTGATGATACTTCCTCGACAAATTCCAACCTTAGATTTTATAATTATAAACTGTTCATGAACACTTCAGTTGACAATCTTTTTTTTTACTAAGAGCACTTATATATCGATTTTAATAATCCTACGGTACTTTTTATTAGACTATCAGTCGCAAGTTCTGTAATTCATCGTGCTTTAACACCTTTATGCAGGAGGCAAATTGCCTATTTAGTTACCATATTACATAAACCCTACTGATAGTAGACATCACCAAAAGGTCAAGCATACAGGTTTTCGCTAAATAGGTCCGCATATTCATTAAATATTTCATCCTTACTGATCAACCTTCCACAGCTAGGACACTGCTGACATCGGTTCGCAATCCTCGTTGTTTACATGTCCATATAACTAAAAACACATCAAACTCTGAAAATTCATGTTTACAGCAATCAAAAGCAATTCTACAAATCGGTGGATGCACTCATTTGCAAGACAAGAAAAAAGGATTATGTTAATATCAAACACGTACCTGTCCGCGTTTCCTTGTTGCTGATGAATACAGTTAAAGTGCTCCCAGAAGTCTTTGCAAGGCTTAGATCTCCTATCAGCCATCTTTGATCAAATTCCCCACCCAACCCCCACCCCGACCCAATTCGGATGATTTTCTAAACATCTCTGATGCCCCACCCCTCTGCCATGATTTGTGTATGTCCAAATCCCATCTAATCACCTCTAATCCCTACCTCATCCCAAGGTGGGGATGGGGTTAACATTGACTCCTGCATAATTAACAACACTGAATTGCTAAATGTCGAAAAAAAAATTGCGCGGTGACGAATGTTCACCAGGCCCTGAGAACAAATAAATACAAAATAAAGTACTATCAAAATTGCTAAATGTCGAAAAAAAAATTGCGCGGTGACGAATGTTCACCTGGCCCTGAGAACAAATAAATACAAAATAAAATACTATCAAATGAAACAAAACAAAAGAAGAGAAAAAACAGCACCTTTTTTAACAAGAGAAAAAACTATTATAATTGAAAAGAAAGTTTATTGTTTCTTTTTTAGTTTAAAAGTTTAAATACCTTGTTCATGGCAAGGGTTCAACCATCGAGAACCTTTTGATCATCAACTAATCACTACGGAACCTGGTGACTGTTACTAGATGTGCTGTTGCTGCTAGGGTAGCTCCTAGTTTGAGCCTTTGTTTGTTCCAGAAATTCTGCTTTTTACTTTTTTGCCATTCACACGAAGGAACTATACCAAGCAAGTGTTGCGCAGTAGCTTTCTAAGAATTTGAGAATTAAAACTGATTTTTACGTTGTTTCAAAAGAGCATTCCCGGTTAGATTTGCAGTTAAAACCGTTGCTAACAAAGCGAAATCGAGTAACAGTATAATGGTTTTTAATGCAAAAGTTTTGAGTGAATTATTGCTGAAGCTTGTGAGATAAAATTGCTGTTTGAACATTGAATATTGCTGTAACACATGCTTCGTAAAACTGACATACTGCAACATAAAGTCATTGTTTTTAAAGATGCTTTTGTTTATTGTACTTTAAAGAAAAAAGTTTCGACACTTTTCAAAATTTTGAATGACACAGCTCAGCTCCTAATCTAGGATGAAACTGCTGCTGCATGTTTATTGAACTATTTAGCCGTGTTTACAGGGAAGTTGTTCTTAATACCCATAGGTACGGTATCACGGAAAAAATAAGGAAAGACAAATTTGCATGACAGATCTGTTTCGAAAGGAGCTAGTCCTCTCTCTTCGGATGCCTGTTTGATAGCTGGCAGGCAGTAGTATATGTAGGTAACATTAGCTATACGTTCTTCAGAAGGAATTTGCTCGCATTTCGGCATGCGCTAGCGAGTTCTGGTCTGCAGATGATAATTAAATATGGAGTAAATATGTCTGAGAAAAAAGCTTACAAAAAGAAAAGAAATTTCCTTGCCTTCGATTTTGTTTACTCGGCAAAGCGGTTTCCTTTTTCACATTAAGACAGGGCATATATTGTAACTTAAAAACACAAATAAGAAAAAATAAAAAGTATAAACAAGAAGAACAATAATCATAATACAAAGATTATAGACATAAGCTAGTATAGAAAAAGCATTAATTAAGTTTCGTTTAGCCGTGTTAAAATGTTTACAGTTGACAGGAAGGTTTAACTGTGAGGCTATAAGTGGGGGGGGGGACTTGCATGTTAAGCTGAGTAAGGTCTGTTGCGGCAGATCGTTTCCACATTCCGACTAATACATCAATTAATCTTCAATGTCCAGCTTTTTGTTTGTTTTTAAAACGAATGGGTTTTCAATTTTTTTCAAATCAAATTTGAAATCGAATTATCTTCAGAAACTCCGTTTTGAATGGTCGACTCATTGTCGCATAAATCAGAGGATTTATCACACTGCTGGCAAAAAAAGAGAATTTGTTATGAAAGTTTCGATATTTAAAGCTGTTTCCTCCAATCAACTTCAAGGAATTTAAAATGTCTGAAATGAACGGGAAAGCCAGCAGAGGTAAAAACCGATCAGAACAACTCTCAAGATTTTTGTAATCTTCGTCTCCTCCACTCCATAGGAAGAATGTCCTTCTTCTGACGATAGAGCGGCTGCGGTGTTGTGATGACGGATGGTTTGGTAGATCTTCACATGGCATGCAATAATGACCAAACTAGCAACAGTAACGACTTACCGCGTACAGTGACATAGAACTTGGATGTACTTGCACTAGAAAACACTGGCAGGAAAGTGTCGGAACTCAAGTTTGAATACAGACCCACCAACACAACTTATAACTGCTGATACGATCCAAGCACCAAGAACGTTTCTTGGAATGAATGGTACAGTATAACGTCGGCCTGACAACTCAGTAATATCTGTTGATTGCTAGTATCATCACGTTCAGTAATGACGTTCCTGCAAATACAAAGCCGCCGTATCCGTAGATCTCCAATCCAAAGGATCCTCCAATCCACTCATCTGCAAGTGAAGCGGAAGTCATAAGGACATGACCAAAGTTGCCATGAGTAGTAGGTTGGTGAGGGCCAGCGACAGTATAAAGTTGTTGGTGACGGAGCAAAGCGAGGTGTTTCTGCAACAAGCTACACAAACTAGCGTGTTACCCACCAAGGCTGTGAGATCCATGGCGAGGAAGAAGCAAGACTCAACAACAACCAAAACAATTCCTCTAGAAGAGGCACCAGATGAAGCATTCGTCCATGAAGTTGGCTGCTTGCTGTTGCTCATAATTCGTCACGTTCTTCTTTGCAATTCAATTTTTTTACTACTCAAATGATCTGGAAGAACAATTGTTTTCAATAGTCGCTGCCAAATAAGGCAACTGAGTGTCATTTTGGCATGTTTTTTTTATTTAACTGTATTATTCATGTTTAGCCAATACTTGCCTTATTAACATCACAAAGCCATATGCTACATCTATGCAAAATCATCTTAGGGATCTCTCACTTGATACAGCAGGAGGTATGGAAAATTAGTTTACTTTTAAAAAGGAGGAGGCACTTGTGGTAAACAACTAAAAATGCATTGCGGTAAAATGTTTCGCTTCCTGTATCTAAAAAATCGATGCTTCTTACGTGAAGATTAACTTGGATTGGTAAATTCATTGTCCAATTGGTTCGATCTTGTCAGTTTCCGTATTTGCTCGCTCACACTGAGCAATACCCATGAAATATTCTGGCAGGTATTTGTTTACCTTTGATGGAAAAACAATATAGAGTTTCTTTAGAGCAACAAATGAACCAAAAAAACTTATCTCATGTCACACCGTGAAACCTTCGTAGGAGCTTTGGAAATTGTACAAGAAACAACTTTCAGTATCTATATTACTGAATGCAGTAAACTTGTAGGCGCTTTGCTCTTCCCCCCCTTAGATGTGCATGTTATTGTCTTTTTATTTTGTCGCAGTTTTTCGCAAAAACAGTGTTTGACCAGTCTCGGGGATAGAACTTTATGTTGTTCTGTAGCCTACTGTTTAGCTCCCTCTTATCATACAACCCGTAGCCGACGCCGTCTTCTTGTCTCGCGGCTGAACCAGCCGTTTTGTTGCTTTACAGCAGATAGTAGTACAAAATAACCGTAAAATAGTGAATTAATATGATAAGTTGGTGATTCTAATTAACATGCGATGCAAGAAAAACTTGCTTTTTTAAGTATTTGCGAAGTATATTTCTTTTGTTTGTCCGAAAACTATTTGTGCAATATTATCAAATATTATCATTCTGGGTTTTTTTTGTAATTGCTCATGTGTTCTTGTACATTCGGAAAAGTTTCAACATTGTATTTAAATGCATTTTTCTCCAAGATTTGAAATAACTCCAACACTGTGTAGTTTAGAATCGCCTGTTTACTGATTTCAAATGCGAAACTGTAGTGCTGTCGAGCAAAATTTAATAAACGATTTTCAGTTCCATTTTCAAACTTTAATGAAATAGATGTTAAAACATAAGCTAGTAAAAGAAAAGTATAAGTTGTACAGTGTTCAAAATATTTACAGTTGTGTGGTCATAAAGAAGGGAGAATATTTTACGTGTAAGGCTGAGTTAGGTCTGTTGTGACAGATGGCTTCAGATTCAAGTTAACTCTGGCATTAAATTTCCGTGCTCAACCCTTTTGTTTTGTTTTTAAAAGAATAAGTTTTCCTAGTTTTCAAATCGAATTATCTTCAGAAACTCCACTCTAAATGGTCGACTCAATGTTGCATAAATCAGAGGGTTTATCGCACTGCTGGCAAAATAAAAAAAAGTTTTACAAAAATTTTCATATTTAAGACTGTTCTCTCCAATCAACTTCAAGGAATGCAAAAAGATCGTAACAAACGGGGGCAGCCAGCAGAGGTAAAAACCAATCAGGACAACTGTCAGGATTTTTGTAATCTTCGCCTCCTCCACTCCATAGGAAGAGTGTCCTTCTTGCGACGATGGAGCTGCTGCGGTGTTGTGATGACGGATGGTTTGGTAGATCTTCACATAGCATGCAATAATGACCAAACTAGCAACAGTAATGAATAGAATGTTTACAGCGACATAAAATCGCACTGCACTTGCACTAGAAAACACAGGTAAAATAATTGTTGGATTAACAGGATAGGGTCCGAATTCAAGTTCCAAAATAGGCCAACCGACACAAATTGTAACTGCTGATACAATCCAAGCACTGACAACCATGACTGCCGAACTTTTCTTGGAATAAATGGTACGGTACAATGTAGGTCTAACAACTCGGAAATATCTGTTTATTGCCAGTAGCATCACGGTCAGCAGTGAAGTTCCTGCCAAAACAAAGCCGCCGTATCCGATGATCTCCGATCCAAAGGACCCGCTAATCCACTCATCTGCAAGTGAAGCGGAAGCCATAAGGGGCATGACTAAGACTGCCATGAGCAGGTCGGTGAGGGCTAGCGACAGTACAAAGTTGTTGGTGACGGTGCGAAGCGAAGTGTTTCTATAAAATGCTACAAAAACTAGTGTATTACCCACAAGGGCTGTGAAATCCAGGGCGAGAAAGATGCAAGACTCGACAATAACTAAAACAATTCCTCTAGAAGATGCACCAGATGAAGTATTTGTCCATGAGGTTGGCTGCTTACTGTTATTCATAACTCTTCCCAAAATTGTCTACTTTGATGCTTCTAGCAATTAAAGTTACTGGTCAATTGACTTCACAGCTTGCGCATTCTTCGGCATCATAAGTTTGTCTGTTAAAATGCGTAAAAACGGATCTCTACCGCTCAACTCCTCAGGAAGAAAATTATTTTTCACGACAATCCCTCAAACAATTCACTGAAAAATTACCTTAAATTATTTGCTGAAGCAAACTGTAGGCGCTGTCGGCTTTTCCTACTTACGATGTGCATGTTGTCATTGTCTTCTTTGTATTCTGCCGAAGTTTTCCGAAACTAGGAACTAATGAAATGTCTCAGGGAATGGAACCTTGTTTTGTTTTCTAGCCTGTCGCTTAGCTGCCTCATGTCCTTCAACCCGCAGTGAACGCCGCCCTACTGTCTCGCGGCTGAATCAGCCGGCCTCTTGCTAAACAGCAGCTGATAGTATTAAAATAACGGGAAAAATAATACAAAAGTTCACTTGTTTAAACGTGTGCAGATTATAATTTTGTTGGTTGATTGTATAACATACCAAATATTTTGATTGAATTTATGATCACTCTCTGAAGCTAATACAAGAAGAAGAATTTTGTCTGTTTTAGGATTTCAAGCTTAAGTGTTTTTAAATATTTTATTTGTTTGCATGTGTATACGTTCAAAACTGTTTCCAACAGTTTACTCCAATGCATTGCTCTGTAAGACACTGGCTGTTTACACGAACTTTTAAATGAATAGAGGTTTTCTTGCATCATAATTTAACCTGAATCATCAACCTATAGCGTATCATTTCAGTTTTTTCCAGTTGTTTTGATACTAGAATTTACTGTCTAGTGCTAATTCAGCCGGCTAATTCAGCCGCGAGATATGCGCGTCGCACGATACGAGGCAGCTAGCTAAACGGCAAGCTGTTTCAGGACTAGTCGTGAAAATATATTCCTTAAGGTGGCTCGAAACAGTTTTATAGTTTTCAATACCACTGAACTTTATGAAAGGCCTACTCATCTGTAGAGGTGGAATACTCCTAACTATTGATAGTTGATGCTACTATAAACTTTAACCTTATCAGCACTTGCTCTCCACGGAAACTTGTGTTACCGTGGCAACTTGGCAAGGTCTCAAAATACCTTATTTTTAGCATTTAAGTGCGTTTTACACAAAAATTAGTCGGTGAACCTCTTTTTTTATTTCACAAAAATTGTTTGCCCATCAAAAGGACATTTGAGGAATTTTTTAAAAATTTCTGTCAAGAGGTTTTGGCGCCACCTTAATATTAAAAAAAAATTAAGGTGGTGCCAAAACCTCTTGACAGAAATTTTTTTAAATTTCCCCAAATGTGCGCTTTGATGTGCAAACAAATTTGATGAAAAAAAAAAAGAAGTTCACCGACTACTTTTTCTGTAAAATGCAAATGTTAAAATAGGGTGTGTTTGAGGCCCTAACAAATTCCCATGGAAACAGAATTTCCGGTTGTAGTACAAGGATTGTAAACTGAAGCGTTGCTGTAACACCAGCTAACAAAAATTGGTACGAATCCATCGTGATGTTTAAAAAAGCCTTTCATAAAAATCAGTGGCACAACAAAAATGAAAACAGGTGAGAGCCACCTTAACACGCGAGCAATTCTTAGGGAGCGTCGACAAAGTAAAAAAAAGGGGGGTAACGACCACTGGACGTCAAGGGGGGGAGGGGGTAACAGCATGAACTTTAAGATTTTTTTTTTTTAATTAACAGAACAGTTTTACTGAGAAACATAATTTCCCTCTTAATGAGTTCAACGTTTCATGTCACGGCTAGAATAATAGTCTGAAACAAATACATGTAGCATCCATTGGATAAAAGATAAAATAAAGAATAATGCACACAGCTAATTATTTCGATGCAAATTTTACAATATCGTAAGTAAAATAGCTCTTACCAACAAAGGTATCCATGTCTCTCTGAAAACAACTTTGCAACAAACAGTAACCAGATATGTTGTTCGCATACAACTTTTTCTTCAACAATGTTTTGACATTGTTAAAATGAGCAAGAGAAGAACTTAAGGCCGTCATCATTTGGAGCATAAACGTATCCCTTGTAGTGCTAAGCGAGACCATCATTTGGTTCCTGTTATTTAAACGCGAAAAGGTATGAGATAATGCGATCCTTCAGCGCTTCAAGTACCCACGTGTCAAATAGCTTTTGCAAAACAAGTGACCTTAACACCAAATGCATATACTACTGCTACTACTACTACTATTACTTCTACTACTACTACTACTACTACTACTACTACTACTACTACTACTACTACTACTACT
>JAOBYE010569191.1:0-12574 GCA_025403585.1 Parazoanthus swiftii
CTCCCCACTTTCAACTTTCACTTCGACCCTGTTCGTAAATTGCGGCTCTTTTCAATTTTTTCGTTTGTGTTTAAATTAGCCCTACTAGCCTTATACAGGTTACAACGTTCAAGTGCTTCATTTACAACGCATGGAAACCTATAAACACATAACAGTACCATGGCCAGCATAGTTCAGTCGAACATGTTTAAAATAATAATCTTTAGTGTTTGGTACGGACGTGGTAGAAGACGAGTTGTTTGTAAACACTGAGATCGATACATCTGACGTCACTGACATGACCGAGCTCGGTTCAGGCCTTTCCAAGGTGGCGGAATCAAAATTATTTTTGCTAAAGTTGAACGTCTCTTTTATAATTGAATTTCATCTAATGGATAGATTGCTGTACACTTTAACCCTCTTTAACGTCCAAGGAAGGGGGGACAAATGGATCCCCCCGAGGGAGTTTTTAAGACAAAATTTGGTTTACTTTCTTTTTTCCATGTTATTCTTCACTATTTTTCTGAGGCTGTAAATACACGTTTTCTTCTAAGTTTGAGCAAATTTGCTGCAATTTTCCCCAAAACAAAGTTTTTGAAAAATCCGAGATGGCGATCAGGATGGCGGACATGCTGTGAAATAACCGTTTCCATAGCAACTGCTCTTAATCAAATTTAGTAGACTATGACTTTCTTGTAAGTAAACCTTTATAAAGCTGGATAGTTGATTTCCTGACCAATCGACAGTAGAAGGTTAAAATTGCAGATCATTCATTCTCTCAGTGGTGTCAAGTCCCAGCCGTTGTACCCCAAGGCAGCAAATTAGTTCGTACCTAAAATGTCACCCAGCGTCATCCAACTCGCAGTTGACGAATTGGTGGTGCGGTCTGACCTGAACCGCTTCCAACTATACCCAACTAAAATCTAAAGAACTCCATATCAACTTTACCAAACAGCCACGTTGCTTCAATCCAGTACAAGTTGAAGCAGAGGAGTTAGAGGTAGTAAGACAGCCAAAATCCTAGCTGGGTATTGTCAGTGACGACTTCAAGTGAAACACTCACAAAAGATACTAGTTAAGGGACTATATTTTCTAGTAGAGCTAGGTGGAGCAGTAGTGCAGCCAAATGAGCTTTGCTCATTTTATGCTACATACATGTGTATATTGTTTCGTTTTATACTTTTCTTTTTTTAAAAAAAAAAATTACTGAATAATCTATTTTTAATATTCAGTACCCGAAAATACGGCTATATTTTAAGGATGCCCATGTAGCCCTGGCTTCCTTGTTATACTTATTATTTATAATAACTTGTTATTGTTATTTATTAACTGTAAATATGTAAATAGCAAAAAAAACTTGAAACTTGAAATTTGTGTTTTCTAGTACTCGTGACAAGTGTACCATCTCACACTTCCAGAATACCTTATCGATAAACTTGAGCGATAACAGCGCAGAGCGCTTCGCATCGTTTACCCCCATTTATCTTATGATCAGGCCACAGCAGTCGTTGGTTTTAAAACGCTTAAGGGAAGACGGCTACAACTGTGCAAGAAGTTGTTCTTTCATATATCCTGCAACCTCGCCCACATGCTCTACAACCTGTCATCCGCCAAAACTAATCCATATCAGTCGACAACTTCTCGACCTTTTATAGACTTCAAATGCAAAACGAGCATGTTTAAAAACTTCTTTTCAATGCTTTATTTCGTAAACTTTAATTATCGTAGTTTTACAAATAACTATTTATAGAGCCTTTTTATATTGTTCTTTAGCATATTTTATTGTTATTGAAAATTGTAAAAGTTCAAGTTATTCAGGTTTTTACGCTGCAAGTCAATAATGATTATTATTGTTATGATTATGATTATGATGATAATTATGATTAAGATTATGATTACGATTATAATTATTATTATTATTATGATGATTATAATTGATTATGATTAAAATATTGATTATGATAATTGTTATTATGCTTATGAGGCAAGTGCTGCGTTTCTTAAGGGATGCCATAGCTCAGTGCTATGTTCACTCATCATACGACTTTAGTCTTAAGAGCTTCTATTCTGCTACTGAAACACTGGGAAGGTATTCAACGAGTTTCGTTACAGACGTTTGTTGTTGTAAATTAGGGACAAAGAAAGGTTTTGTAAGACAAACTAACTACTAATCAGTCCAGAAAACAGTGGATAAACTATTGGGTAGGAAGCTCGAGGTTTTGAACTCACACAACAAATGAGTTATCTTGTTGTATTATTTAAGTTTGTGCACAGGGCCCCTCTGGACAACAGCCTCTGAGCCGATTGGCCGGGCTACCCTGTAAAGATAAAGTTTACCCGAACCCAAACCCAACCGATAACTAAAGCTATGAAAAAGCAAAATTAGGCAAGTGGAAATATGTCCGATTGACATAATTTGTTTAGTTCGTTCATCAAGGATTCTGAACAGCAACCGCTAAATTTGATTAAAGCATATTAAGTATTTTATTAATCCTTCAGTCGTATAGGACTGTTTTACATTTTCTACTTGTATGTAGGTGTTGAGGGAAGTGTAGGGGCAAATTGACACGTAATGTTTTAAGAGGGATATTTCAAAGTCTGTTAACAGCTAGACCATCACAGGGAGTAGCCGCGTGTTCAAAACTTGCTATAAAGCGTTATCTAATATCTAAATGATTCCTTGAAGTTTGACAAGAAACTAATAGTAAAACAGTTTGTCAAAGTGTTCTATCAGAGCTCAAATGACGTGGATTTTATGCGTTCCTGTATATATTCACATGAGTAAACACAGTTATAGTTATTCGAAGTCATATTCACTATCCTCACGGGCATCGTCTTCCACTGTGCTGAATCCCTGTGGCTCCATGACGTTAGAGGATCCCTGTGGTTGGGGTTTTTCTGCCGAGCTCCTGAGCACTTGAAGCACGTTCCTCTTCCCGCACCAGAGGCCTGTTGGACAACCCTGACGCTTGGATAACTTTTGGAAAGGGTTTTTTGGAACCCCTTCGTAGCTCTTCACTACTTCAATCTCTCTCTTTTTCCCGCACCACAAACCTGTTGGACAACTTTGACGTTTTGCAAGTCGCTCTCTGATACTAGGAAGATTGTCTACTTGTCGGTTTGATTTAATCTCGGGCTTTTCTGCAACCGCTCGTTTCTTTCCACACCAAAGACCAGTTGGGCATTGGCGTCTAAACCTTCCAAGAGCAGGCCTGTCTTCTGTCTCTTGCACATCGTTTCGTATATCTGCACTTGCTAGTGCCAAAGTTGCCATGGCTATTACACAGACAAACAGAGCCATTGACGTTGCTTTTGATACCATTGTCAGTATCTGCGGGAAAAAGGGGACTCATTATTCGGGATTGACGAAAAGGGCCGACACTCTTGATTTTTTGTGAAACTGTCATTGCTGAACCGTTTTTTGATCCGCCCAAAAGGAAAGCCTTTTTCATGTATACGCTTTATCGGCATTTTGGTATGTGAAAGGGTCGCCAAAAATAATGCCTGTACCTTTTATAATAGGTACATGAAAGGGGTACAATTTTCTCATGTTAGTCAGTATTAATTAAATGGGTATGTGTGAGTTACTGTTGCATCGTGGGCTTGAAATTTAGATATGTTACACGACCAATCCGTGCATGTGTCTGGACTCCTTCACAGCCTGCAGCTTGCTTGAAGTTCGATAACGATGTTACTAATCGGCATAGGAAAGAAATAAAGTGCAAAAGACGATCAGGCTTAAATTTTGTCATCACCAAATGATATTATTTATTCGATTTAATTTTATCTTATTTAATTTAATTTTATTTTGTTTTATTGAGCAATCGGCAATCTTACATTTGCTAGGACAATATGATTGTTAAATACCAGTTACATACACTTCCTTCTTTTTATCAAAACGTCTTATTTTTTAGCTTGAGTCTGAACGTTCTTCCAGTTCATTCAGGATCTCAGCCGTCTGAAATGTCCTTAGAAATGTTCTTGATATGTTTTGGAATTGTGTGTATATAAATACATTCAGTGGCTGTTTCCAACATCTAACTTAGTTCATTTATATACCAAAAGGTATTTCTATAGCTTGTTTACAAAAATTAAAGATGAAACGGCTCTGTAGTAGCAGTTGACCGTTCAATTTTCAAACTGATTTATACGAACAAACGTTCCTCTTCTAGTCTCAGTATGAGGTTCGTTTTTACAACTGTTCTTAAATTTTGGCAATTTCGAGCCTTAACGTTCCGATAAAGAAAAGTTCGAATAAAAAACAGTATAATCATAAGTAATAATATTATATGTTCGAAGTTCCCACACAAAATGTATCTCTAATTGGTTTGACAAAAGGGACTAGAAATTTCTACTTTTTCGCCATTCAGAACGTCACATTTTTTCGATCAATTTAAAAAAAGATGGATGTTTCTTGTTGTAAAATCTTTATATTTATAGTTAAATATAATTAAATGTAAACTATTTTTCATCAACATCAACGTATAACCTTTAGTTTGACTTGAAAAAACTTTGAAAGATTTGTTTACACTTTAATTTGTTCTATTTAAACTGATAACGCAACCGATAGTTTTGAAATCATAAAACTGAATTTGCTGGTGTTTTTACTCTCTTACGGCTGAAAAAGAGTAATGTCGATATTTGTAGGCAGTTTAAAATCACAGTGAACATAAAAAAAATGTGACGTAATAACGAATTAAGGCAGTAATTACCCGGAATTTCTAATTTTAAATGGTTTTATCTATTTACCTTAAAAAGCACTTTTGTTTAAGAATGAATATCCTTTTAACATTCTAGTTTATATCAAAATATCTCTATTTAGAAAGGTCTCCAAAATTAAGCCTTGGTAAACCCACAAATATAATTCAGAACTTTTACAGTCGACTTTGTCCAAACAAAAGGCGAACCCTTAATTTGTAAAACGATCTGAAAACAGTTGCACCAGTATATATGGTTTATTCCTTGGTTCTATGCTTCGTACTATCATCTGAACCTCTGGTTGCTATTTCAAGTTATTCTCGTACAAGTTAAAAAGGCCGGTAAAAATCAATCAATTCTACTTAAAGTCGGCCGTTCAGTTCCACCAGCTCTGAAGGCTGGTATCAATGGAATCCGACGATGCGCATTTTAAAGTTTCAAGTTTATTTTATAAAGAGTATGGCTAAGTATATTTCCCTGTTTCTGGGGGTTTTTTTGCACCGACCAGGTTTGTTTTCAAAATTAAAGATGGTTTTTGTGAAGCTCTTTAGCATTACTGGTTCAAAACAAACGTACTTTTGTCTGTCAAGAACTCCGACAAAAACTTCACAAAATGGTTGTTATGTGGATTTGGCATTTAAATGGAACGAGTGAAAAGAAAAATGGGTTTGTAGATGTGTTTCTTAAAAACGTTGACTATATGGAGTGGTGGGGTTATTTGTTTCTACACTTAGAACACCTTTAACGACAGATGGGTTTAAGTTGCCTCAAATCACTAGCTAAGATAAGCTTGCCTCGGCCAAAGTTACCTCTTTTTATGGAAAGGAGCATGTAAAAATTGTTGCAGATCTCATTTTTGAGTATTGTCTTGTAGTTGTCTTTGATTTTAGTTGCCTAAGTGCTGTTTTTCATCCAGGCAACTACATGTGGAATCGAATTGAAAAATATTGACAGTCATACTACTTGTAATTTATCAAGTTTTTCTTTTTTGGGGGGGAGGGGGGGGGGGTAGGCAGCTTTAAATACTAAACGAGTAAAAAGAATAAATTGTTAGTTCTACGCCAAACCTTGTGGCGAAAAACGTACCATATCAACTCTTGTTGAGAAAAAACGCATATCAGCTTACTCGTCTCAACTAGTTTTTTTTCAAAACTATTCTTCCAGCCTTAAATAAATACTAGTTATGCAATGCTCTCGAGTGGGATACCGTGGAATATGCCACGCGTCACTTGCATTTTCCGTATACACACGAGCCTTTAGGCGAGTGTTTATATGAAGAAAATGCAAGTGACAAGTGGTACTTTCCATGGTATTCCACGAGAAAAAATTGCATAACTAATTTATACCATGCTTAAATTTTTGGAAAATTCAGGGAAATCTTCAGGAGAGCTCGAAGTCTTCGAAAATTAAGGAAAACTTCGGAAACGGTTCAAAACAGTTTTTTAGGAGATTTTTTCAAAATTGTTTGGAAAATCTGACGTTATTGTGACTGTTCGGAAACATTTGCAAGAGTTGAAAATCATCGGAGCTGATTTTGAGCAGACTTGAAAATTAAAGAACGCAGCATAACTGTTGGGCGCAAGTAATGACGGGAAGGTCGAGTGGATACTGCCCGTTGCATACCGCAGAATATGCAACGGCAATCCTGGCCTCTGATCATGATTGGCTGTATTTTTCAAGGCATGGCATAAAGGCCTATATGCACCGTACTACCATACAAAAATGTTGTGGTGAATAAGAGGGGAATATTTTCGTAGAGATTTGTCGTCACAGCCTTGTATGCTATTTGCAAAACCACAAATTTCAACATCGTGAAAATAGAAATGCAAAGAACCAAAGGCATAAGTGCTTGAATTTGGCAAATCAAACAAAATCAGTCTGTCTAAAAATTAATCTGTCTAGTGTGAGTTAATAGGCCCTAAATCATCATTTTCTGCGATACCAACTGACGAGAAATGTAAAGTCACATCTGTAATCTTTCTTTAGATTTCTTTGATTTTCAACACCCAATACCTAATCAGTTTGTCTCCTTTGAACCAATAGAGAACAATTATTTCATTATCTGTTCTGCTCTCCCCCAGACAGGTATAACGTTTAGTTGTTTACGCTGAACAAACAAAAGAAATATGGTGCTTTCTCTGAGCAAATCTTAAATCATTCCAGCTATTAATTATGCACATGACATAAAAAAATGCTGAAGACTTTTTAGTTGAGCCAAAACGACGCCCGAAGATACGTTAATTAGTTGGATAGATACAAACAGGAAACAACACAACAATGAAAAAATATCTCTTCAACAGACCTGAAGCATAACTGAAAACAAAGGTTTTCTACGTAATTTCTAATCAAATGACGACCTTATCACCTCCGCACAATGACGGGAAAATGTTTTATAGTTTATGTTTTTGTTGTTTTAAATAGTTCCATTTAGATTGCCACGCGTGGTTGCAATTTCTTTAATTGCCGAACATAGGCAAATATGATGACAACTGATGGCGCCAGAAAAAAAAAGAAAAACAAGAAAAGCAGCTTTCCATTGATTCGGCTTTCTATACTGTGAAAAAACAAACCTTGAGTCATCGTGTTTTAAGCGATTGGTAGCGTATTTTTTCTTATTCCTGTTCTGTTAGTTTAGTTTTGATCTGGGATAAACTGAAAAATAAATGCTTTTAATTTGAAAAGTTTTGAATAAGTTTTTTTCAAAAGTTCTCGCCTTATTTTAGCACCTTCTCAATGTCAAAAAGAAACAAAGCAATTTGAGAATTTAAATCTTATCGATACGTGTTTTCACACTAGCCAACTGATGTATCATTTATCTAAATGTATTCTTAAAGTTGATAAACTTATTCAATCAAGATACAGAGTTGTTTTTGTGAAATACAATTCGTCAACTTGTCTTCTATTTAATGTCTTGTATTTGTATAAAAAAACATTGTTGATTTTGCGAGGCAAAAGCTTCATTAAAGACTTGTCATTGGCCAGGTTGGGACCATAACTTTATTTGGTTAGGTCAAAAGAAAGTAAATGCAACTGAACTAGAAAAATATAACTTCCGTTATTAAGTTTCTACCGTTTAAGTTCACCATGATACCGATATAGCATCAGGAAACCCTAAACATTTTACTTTTGATTGTGAAACAAAGCTTAGCACCAAATTTCAACTGTGGCAATTTTACTCAAAACTACGTGCATAACGAAAAAATCACTAGCTGAGAAGTAAACTACATTATACCTTATTTTGTTATCGGCAAAAGCTTTCCGCATCTTTGTGTCTTTTACTTCAAAAACTGTAAGAGCTGTACAAGTAAGCTTCTCTATCCATGACAACCAAATGTAGCTCTTTGTCTCGAAGGGTGTCGGCTATTTTGTGAACGTAAAGTGGGAATAGAAAAATATGATTTTATGAAGAGAAAATTAAAAAAGAATACCTATATGCCGAAGTATTTAGTTAAAAGTTAAAATAACAGGATTGTCGTTGGCTTCATTTTGGTTTTTTACCGTGTCGTTTTCAAAGTGGTGATTGATTTGTTTTTGCTATACTGAAAAAAAAAACGTTAATGAACAACTTACCTTGCTTAACTTCTCGAATACAGCTGTTTTACGTTGTTTCTTCTTGCTTGTATATCTTCTTATGGAATTCTAAGGTTCAGTGACCTTGCTGAAGCAGGGAATTTTCGTTAATGCGATTGCAAGATCGGAAGAACACAAGAACCCTTGAAGTGAAGCAGGATTTGTGACAGAAGCGTTTTATGTACTCGAGCTGGCTGATTTACATCTCCACGGAAGCATACACTGGCTTTCAATTTCCCCTGTTTGTTTAATCGTCATTATGTGGATCTTGAATCCGGCACAATTGGCCACTTGAGTTTTGACATGTCGTGTACGAATTGAATGAGCCCTTTTCACAACAAAGACTACTATAGCTTAACGTGGTCTTAGCTTGGATACGTGTATGAGTCTTTCCCGCTCGTCATTGGCTCGAGTGCGTGGGTGACCGTGAAGATTTGCCACTATTCCATAAAGGAAATTGTCCGGAAACAGCCACGGCACACTTCCATTTTCTAGCATTCAAAATATACTTTCTTAATATGATTATATTGGTTTGAATAATGTACGGTCTGTTTTTAATTACCACGATGGCAGATGTTAGTTTGTCAGCGAAAAAGGCCGGTGGTGAAAATGTCATTTACGGAGCTAATGAGATATATTTCTTGTCGTTTTAATAGTTCCACTCAATTATAATCTTATTTAAATCTCCAAAACGATACAACTGACAAGCTGCTAAGTAAATATGATTCGTCAAAGTTAGCCCCTTATTAATAGTATATTGTTCATTCTGAAATCCACACTCGCGTCATCGGCTGGTGAGAAGGGTCATATTGGCTGCTCATAAACATATCCAAGTCTTCCCTTTCAGGAAACCACTCGCAATTTTCGCTTCCCTGTTTTCAGACCGATTTGTAGCTAAAGGTGCAAACGAACATAAGAGTAGATACTTTGTCTAGGGGTTTAAATTCATTTTGTGTACTAGAGAATTTTGGGTTCTGTTGGATTGTCATTCGGTTGAGATCTTATAAAATCATGGGTGGCCGGTCGATATACGTTGCGCACCGCATGCCCAGCGAGCCATAATAATGTAACACCTGTTCATTCATTGAAAGAGGAAGCTTTGTCTTCTACCCGAAGGATTCTCAGTAAAAACAAACCATCTATGCATCATTGATACCTACTGAGCTCTCAAACTTTCCGAATCAAAATATCACTAAACCGCGTGGCCAGTACAATTTTAAAAAGACTTGACGTAAATGCAGGCTGCCGTTTCTGACGCAAAATACAGTATTCAGCAAAAAAGGTTATTGTACTGGGAAAAATATAAATCTGTACTTACCATTTCAGTGGTCACGAACTCGATACAGATTTTTGCTTGTTTGCTGTTAACGACAGATATTAGTTCAGAATAATTCAAATAAATATCATTTAGTATTATTGCAATATTCAACTGGATTTCTCACAACTGGTTTAGTTGTACGCCACATCCAAATAACATGAACCACTGTCTAACAACTTGATTTATTTCCAATAAAGTTCGTTGAGATGTCAGCTGCGCCACGTATTTGAGATTTTCCACTCGACGGTTTTTGTCATGTTTTTGAAGAATTTAACATTTTGGTTGACAAAAAATCGCGCTCAAATCAAGTCACATACAGCAACACTTATATAACGAGTGTTCTTCATACTCATACACTATAAGCCGTGAATATCATATAAATCGTATATCACAATTTATTGTGGCATATAATACGGATTTCAGAATAACTGGACATAAAGGTTATACAACACAAAGTTGCGTGCAAGAGGCAAACTTAATTTAGGAAAAGAAAAGTGGAATCTTTGAAAGCCTCTCAAGTCAAAGGATCTCCGATAAAAAAAGAACGCCAATATTCACAGCACAAAACTCGGGATTTCTCCTTTGTGATATAATATTCCACTGCCATGTTTTGAAAAAAGTTATTTTTTTTAGCAGATAGGAAATATGAAAGGACTGAATATAATTCGTGATTGTACCCGGAATAAGTGCTTACTACCAACATGTACTGATGTATATTTTTGAAGTGCTGGATCCGATCGAGAGACGAGTAAGTGAATATTTTTTGAAAATTTTAATTAAATGCTTGTTTCCTAGTTGCTTGGGCGGACAATGCAAGGTCTAAAAAGAAGAGCTGTCGAGGATTAGAATAATTAAGAAAAGAATTAAAAGATTTACAGGGAGATTTGAGAAAAATGGAAAATCAGTCTCACATATTACTCCACTAACGATGTTCATTGTGTTAATCTAGCGACCGGACCTACAAAATAGAAGCCCAAATTGACAAACAAACATTGGGTGATTTTTTGTCGTTTGCATTTATTTTATGGTCATTCGTTTGTACTCGTGTCCGCTATTCATCAATTTTCTTTAATTAACCTAATTCACGAACAAGCGAATATGGCTGAGCAACTCGAAAGTTTCTCCCATACGTTTCGACATCTTGTTTACCACTAAAAGACGAAAAATCAGCATAAAATGTAGACTACACCATCGATTCTGGCTTGTTGGATAAAATGAAAATCTAAGGAAGAAAGCGAACGACTATGTGCAAATTTCGAAATATTCATGCTCTTTTTCATAAGACATGAGAACGTTGAGGTGCAAAATTTCAAATATTTTAGTTTTCTATATGTTCCAAAATTAATACGAACAATTTATTACTCAATTTTAAGCTGAATTTGTCAAAGATTACGAAAAGTGAGCTTTATACAAAACTATCTCGTTCTTTTAAAAAATCAAATGCGCATCAAAAAACCTCATCATAGCATTTTTTTCTGCGCGAAATTTGTTAGTTAGATCGTTGCTTTTATATCAAACAGCTAGGAAATGGTAAAAAAAAATACTATACATGAAAATATGATGATTAGTACCAAAATAATAAGCTTTGGCTGTGTAAAAAACAGAACAAGAGTCGTTGTAAAAAATCTAATAAGCTGCCATCGACAAAAACTAACCAACTCATCAGCGTTAAAGCAAGTATAATTTCTTAGAAAATACTGCAGATGTTTTTAAAAATTTGCCATCGCGTACACATTCATCTCCTCTCCTTTGCATTAGACTGTTTAGCAAGACATTTCAGTCAAACTTCCTCGTCTGAGAGAATTAACTTGAAGGAAATTGGTATTCCATTTTTAGTTCAGTGTTAACGTATTGCTGGCCAGAACGTGCTAGCATGCAGTCAGTCAGAATAACCTACGTCAAATACGGAGATATTTTAAGGACCATTGTGTTTGTATAAACGTTGGTCGTTGTGAACAACGCCTACTTTATTTTGCATTAATTCTACAATTTCTATATAAACACCGCAGCTTTCATGGTAGTGCACACCTTCAGGATAAAAGTGTTTTGTACTATTTTCAAAACGTTTCTTCATGAGGAGGTAAATAAGCTTATTGAAAATCGATGTTTCGATTTTGGATATTAATGTTGAAGTTTTCCAGACTTGAGTTTAGTCAAATCGCGGAGTTCATTTAAATTCTTGATACACACTTTTTTGTACTAGAGGTTAAAACATACATTGCGACTGTACAGTTGTCTGAGGTGGTATTTCATCGTAATCAGCAACATATATCCTGAAGAATGAGTTAACTTTTGCTACGATATACAGGAAATGTTGCGGGAGAAATGCAGAAGTGATACAACTTCAAACTCAATGTGGAAATGGTACAAATGTACAAGATATTTTTGTCCGAGAGTCGATGTTCTTAATTTTTGGCAAATTCATCCTTAAATTGTTCTCCTTAAATTGTTTTTATTTTATACACAAAACAACTGTTTTATTGATCGGAGACAAGATTATTTTAAATTTGTTTAAAAATGTTGGGCAAATCTGAGTCTCAAAGTTTACAAAATCAGAACGTTCTCATATAAAAATACGTGCCGCGTTTAGAGTTTTATAAATGCAAGTTTACTTAGATATATTTTTATATTAAATTGTTTTAAGATCGAGCAGTGCAATTCGTATTTTTTTTAATATACGACGCCGGTAACGTAAACACTAGTTGCATGAAACACGGCAAATTTCAAAATATGTTTGTCAGTGACGTTAATTTTGTGTTTTTCCCCTAGCACCCCCCCCCCCTAGTCCCCCCTTAATTCTCTTGTTCCCATCTAAACACTCTAAATTTTAAAATAAATCAAAATGAATTTAAAACATATAAAAGTATAGTCATGCTCGGAGCATTAATTTATGTTACCAGCCACACACTGACAAAATAACTCCAGGGCCGTAGCAAGCCTTGCAAAACTGGGGGGAGCACCGCCAAGAGCCGAAGGTGTGAGCCTTTTTTTTTTGTGGGGGGGGGGGGC
>JAOBYE010569302.1:0-12574 GCA_025403585.1 Parazoanthus swiftii
ATGGTCTACTCCCTCATTGATGATTACCAGATCTGTGTAGATATAATGAAAACAAGACTGACAGCTACTCAGATCCAAACCCTTGAGTTGTTGAGAAAGATTCTCCTTGATAATTCTTTGCTTCTCTCGAAGTTTCCGAATTTACTTCACCAGTTGATTCCATGGTCAAAGATACAAAGGTTGCGGCTTTATCTCGTAGACATTAGGGGCAATAATCTTTCCAGCTACATGTACTTTGCGTTTTCATCCGATCGCACCCTTATGGCGCGCATCACTACATGTAGGTTTACAACGTTTATCATAATCGTAAATGTCAGGACACGAAAACTGATTTCGAAGACTGAGGTTCCTTTCCCTAATCCATGCAAACCCTGCTTTTCACCTGACAATAGTCTTGTTTTTCTTGGCCGTTTGGACAAGTGGTTTTCAGTGGATAAAGCTTCTTTTATTGACCTACCTCAGTTTTCATCAAATACTCATCTTTACGTGTCGGGCTCATTTGTAGATGATGGGGAATTCCTTTTGGTTGACCGTGGTTGTTTTCAGTGTTGTGAAACTTGTTCTTTCTGTTTCTTATACATTCTTTGCAAACTTGAAGTCCAAAAGAGGGGATTTCAAAGGACTCAACCCTTCATTTGTAACTTACCAAAGGAGGCATTTGATAACAGCAGACGTTTATCTGGATGGGCCAAATATGGACACAAGCCCACTGAATTTCTTCGCTCGTTTAAGTCAGGTGGCATCACAGCAGAATTTAGTTTCTTTAATGACTATAATTTGCACGATTTGTTTGCTGAACACGTTTGTCATGGGGGTCATGAACGCTGTATGTTAAACAAAGCAGACTTAACAACCGAAGGAGCAAAAAGTATTGCTCACCATCTTTTTCAGTTTCAGTTGTGGCATATCAAGACTGGAAAGTCCCTACTGGAAATGCATTTCGATCCTTTCCCGGGGTTGATTGATAGACGCTTATCAGTTTTGTCTTGGGTCACACATGTGATTTTAAATTCACATTCACGGAAATTGGCAAGAAACCTTATGTTGCCACGGAATGGAGAGTTAATCATCAGAGATTGGCATTTTTGTATCTGCTTGTGGAACCTTTTTGGTATGCAATATTCTTGCTGTGAAAACGTGAGAGGGGTCAATTTTCAGTTTTTTGAAAATGGGTTTGTCAACTCGCAGGATTCCGAAGCATATTTACTTTTCGCCAGGGATCGTTTGCGCGTTTTTTCTCTTCCTTCTTGCAATACTTGCTATAAAGTACATGTATCCCCCAATGGACAGTGGATCGCGGCTTGTGGTAGTTTATCATGTTCAGGGTTAACAGGTTCTAACACGACAAAGAATGTTTTCTCCGATCGATCCATACTGAAAATATCGAAACTGAATCAAACTGAGGTTTTCAAAGAAGTTGATCATGATGTACTTAACTTCAATTTTTCGCTGGATAACAGACATCTTTTGTACACAAAGTATGATGGCTGCATTTGTGCTTACTCGCTTCAAGATTTCACTGTTCTTAACTGTCTCGACCCATTTCTGACTCATCCATATGAGTGTTTGTTTAGTGATGGAAAACAGAATACAACTTTATATGTGGGAGATGTAGCGACATTGCATGTGTGTCCGTTTCTGAACAGCGTGGATATGGAAATGGCTGGCCCCAGAGTGGTCGAAGGTGTTTGTTTCTTTAAGTCTTCTGTAATCGAAGTATATTCTCTGAATGGAATAACATCGGTGTCCCTCAGGCTTGGCCAAAAATCTGGAATGACCTCCTCAGTAGGAGACAAGGTAATTAAAGAAAGCAGTACAAATTGCAAATGCATCGCGTCCGATGGAGAGCAGTTACTAGTTGCTTTAGACAACTCCATTACTATTATCTCTCAGAATTTTGAGAATATTTCTACTCACAAAACAGAAATCGTTGGCCCGATTACAGCTCTTTCAACCGATGGTAAAAAAGTACTTCAGTGCTTTACGGATGACTTCGCACAAATTGTAAACATATGGAAAGAAGGGGAAATAGTAAGTTCTTTATCATCTTTTCAGCAAACGAGTTTGGTGAATGTTGAACGTGGATGTTTTGTACCAGGAAATGAAAGCCTTGTTGTTCTCTGTGGGGAATATGAAGTCCAAGTTTGGGACTTCAACAATCAGAAATGCGTACAAAGTTATCGCATTTGCTTTCGCAACTACTTAGTGAAGTGCACATTCTGCACTTGTTCAGCCAATGCTGACCTTTTAGCTTGCTGTGTTGGCGACAGAGTTGATATTTTTTCTCTTCGTTCAACTGGAAAACAAACTGGAAAGGAGGAAAAACAGTTAACTGGCCACTGTGGATGTGTCAAATGGTGTCAGTTCATCAAGGGCAACCGCTACATGGTGACGTGCGGAGTAGATCGTTACATCTTGTTGTGGGATTTGGACAAAGAAATCCCCATCGGATCCGTTTCTCCTGCGATGGACAAGGAGAAAATTGTTTCAGTGGCTGTGTCTCCTGAAGAAGACCTGTTGGTGTGTGCACTGTCATCTGGACGGTTGGCAGAGATAAGAATCCAACGGTTTGAAGCCTGGCAGCAGTCCAGTGTGGCAGTACAGAAATACTCATCTCAAAACACAGTTGTAAACCGTACCCGCGCTGAACAGTTTCCTCGCCGAGTTGTTTCCCCTTCCGCTGCAATTCCTGGAAGCCAGGCTCAACACTGTGAACCAGATGATTTAATGTTAGAACACGATGAGTATGGTGTTGACGCAGATATGTCTGACAGTTGTTCATATGAATCTGGCAGTGATTCTGATGCATGCACCGGGGACGATTGTGAGTTATCGTAAGAACTTTTAAAGGCAATCGAGAAGTTTCCACTTTCCGACACTGGCTGTCAAACTTGCGCCAGTAGAGGGATATTCTTTGTTAATTTGTAACATCGGCAGTTTCTGCTGCAGTAACACTTTTGTAATTCTCGACACTTTGTGTTTTTAGTTTTCCTTCTGGTTCATTAGTGCTTTACATACGTCGATAGTGCCCGTTCTTTTCTATGACCATTACAATAGTGACTAATGTCTATGTTTCGTAACAACTCTATTAACAGTATTGCTTTTATTCCTGGTTTTTTTTTTTCAGTGTGTGTTAAATACATGACCAAATACCTCGCCATAGATGCTTTTTGTCTTTCACAGGAGGAGATCTCTCGTTGCCTTGCTAAAGACGGCAAACGTCTCAACAGAGTGATTGTGACTATTTTGCAACCCGTTTAGTTTGTTTTGTCCCCTACCTGCTCGGTAAGATGCCTTTTACATAAAGGGAAGGGAAATGTAGGTCAAGCTTTTTATCTGAAAATGGATGTGTAAAAAGAGATGGCTTCTTAAGTTGAGCTTCTTTTGGACCCTGGAAATTTCTCTGAAACAGGGGGAAGGGAGATTATTGTGACTGAGCCAAGAACTACGGAAGGTTAAAGGTTTGCATGGCATATCTCTGCCCATATTCGAAATATGATGCCTCTCGCGACATGTGTACGACTAGTTTGCTTCCGACAAGGTAACAAAGGTGAAACTCTCGTCAGCAGTTTTTGATGTATTGATCTTAATCTAGCAGTAAAGTGCCCCTCAGCTGTGTTCTCGTCTATCGTCAACCAGTCATGCAACCCGGGCTGTATCTGTGTGGATGGCTTTCACATGCTGATTGTACTTCCCCAGAGCGAGAGAAATACTATGTGGTATCTTCTAGTTTCTTCTAGTCTATCATACAGTAAAAACCCGCGTATAAGAACCTAAGTTTTTTCAAGTTAGCTTAAACAGGTTTTATATAAATGGTTCTTAACTTGGAAGTTAGGCTATTTAGGTTTTTAAACAGGTTC
The DNA here is from genome assembly GCA_025403585.1 of Parazoanthus swiftii. Classification (NCBI taxonomy): domain Eukaryota; kingdom Metazoa; phylum Cnidaria; class Anthozoa; order Zoantharia; family Parazoanthidae; genus Parazoanthus; species Parazoanthus swiftii. Next base: position 3,861 of record JAOBYE010569302.1, read on the forward strand.
TTATTTTCTAAACATTAATTTGATAAATTAATGTCTGACTTGATTTCTTAAAATAAGAACCTGTTTCAAATTCTAGGCTAAAACAGGTTCTAATGTAAAAAGGGATCTGAATGGACAGTTTTAACCTAACAGGTTCTTAAGTCTTAGGTTCTCATATGCTGGTTTAACTGTATCGACATCGTAGTTATAACATGGTTTGATACTAACAGCAAAAGACCTATCCTCAGCTTCCTCATTCCATTGCAGTAGTGTGTGGCTGGCTGCTTGAAATAGTGGTGCACAAAGTGGTGGTAATTTCTTTATCTAATCAGTCAAAGCAATTTTTCCTTTCAGCCATATGTCCGTATTTTCAATATTTTTTTTTATCTTTTCTACGAGAACTTACAAGATAAGTAAAACGAAAATTTGCTTAGTTTTTGTGAGCGGCGTAAGTGAAACATTGTTTTGTAGCGTTAATTCCGGAACCCGGCCCAAAGGCCAGCTGACTAAGCGCGAGTTCGGCCTTTGTCGACTCGCTGGCCGGCCAGCTGCATTGTGGCCTGGTATATGAGCGAGGTCTTCCTCTGCAACCAGGACTAGCAAGTGAAACTAAATTGTTAAAACAGCTAACTAGGCTTCACCAGTTCATGTAGGATTTTTGTGACGCATTTGTGCGTCCGAACCGTGAGCTGTTTGGCTTGATCAGTTAGGCGTTTACAAAATGTTAAATAATAAGAGAAAGGATAAATGATATAACTTGGAGTAATTTAGTTTTTGAATTAATTGTGTTTGTTCTTGAAAACTCGAGGAGAGTATAAATTTTAGTATGTAATATTTTATTAGTTGCACATGTTGAATAGCTAAGTAAGAATTAAGGTGGAAAATGTGTTTCAGAATGAGAACAACTGAAGTGTTATTCTCCTCTTAGCGTATTGAAATTATTCAGTAAGCAAATTAATGTGTAAGCAATCTGAATTTGAACTAGTATGCTCCTACATGTATGTAGAGAATATAACTGACTGTATAATAAAGTTGTAGAACATAGTTCGTCTATAGAACAAAGTAGTGTAAATCATGAAGCACAGATCGTGAAACGAAGTACAAACAATGAAAATTATTTAGTATACTTTGTTATTATAAAATAAAATATTTTTGTACAACTTGTTTGTTTGTCACTAGTAGGGACAGACCTTAAGGGGGCGTTTGATTTGAAGTCGGAATTCCCGCTTAATTACGTCATTTTTTGTCATATTTACGTCATAACTTGGCTTCAATTTGTAGAACCAAAATTTTGAATCATAGCGACGTAGTGCCACAGCTGATGCAGACTCGCAAATATTTTGAAATTTTTGGAGATGATTGGAGAAGAGAAGAGGGTGGGATAGCGGTTGATTTTGAAAGAATTTTTGGTATGTTTGGATTTTAAGTAAAGTTTGAATTTAAGTTTTGGAGTTGATATTTAATGGACGAACCCCAGCTCACGCGTGTGCTATCGTAAGAGTGGCGCTCACTCGCTTTGGAACAGTGCTTGTTGCGTGTCAAAACCTTTTCCCGTTCTTAACCCTTATCGCCAACAAAATTTGAGGTGAAAAGCCCCCTCAAAAACAAGCCTTATAACAAGGAGGTTTTAACTGGATCGGGTAACAGTCATTACAGTCTACTCCGTGACCGAACTTTTATGTTCTAACTTTTGAAAATAAAATGAACTGCAGCCGGACAAAATCGCCTTAGAGGGGGTTAGGGGGCCATTAGAAAAGTGATCGGGGTGGGGTTAGTCGAAAACAAGACAAAATTCTTCTAAACTAAAATTGCAAAAAGAAATACATTCAGCAAGGCAAAATGACTACTGAAAAAATTCTTCCATAGGTGTAGAAATTTAGCAAAACCCACCATCAAAATGCGTAAAAACACGTTTGAACTTTCAACCTTTTCTGGGGGACTGCACATGCGTATGCCTCCTCCAGTCCCCTTGGAAGCTCGATCTCGGCCGCTCGCATCAACCCCCTATCTCCCAGTGAATCCTGGATCGGCACTTTGACTTATAGAAACCTCTTGCTGTCGCTCTACCATGGTTGCTTTTAAATTTGGCCTTTTATATATTTTATATATCCGCATACTAACTGAACAAGAAAAGCTTAAAGCTGGTTGGAAACTGTGTACAGCCGGGTAAACTTGCATACATTTATAGTATTGTTTGCTTTTAAAAACTTTCTGAATGTAATACATTTTAAAAGATCAAACTATTTATGTCATTCTTTATTAGATTTTGTGAGTGATAAGGAGAAGAATTCGGAAAAGGCATTATTTTAAATAAGTCCTGAAGCAAGACACTAGTACCGATTTTGAGTATATGTTTCTTTACTCAGGGAGCAGTTATTATTTATGACCGGCTTTGACACTGAGCCCGTCGTACATGTGGTTGGGTTTTAAGCAGTCAATGTACTGAGAAAAGCCTCAGAACAAGTTTGGGTCAAAGATTTTGGGAAGGAAAAATAGTTTTTCTTCAGCCCCAAGCCCCCAACCGCGGCCATAAATAATGACTGGTCCCTAACCTTAGTGGCCAAGTTGCAGTCGGTCTTGGATTTTTCTGCCTCGGATTTTTTTTCTCTCTCTTTCACGCTGTAAACGATTTCATCAAACCCATATTGCACACGCAAACTTCCCTTGACCCCCGGATGCCATTGCAAGTGTAAAATACATGCAAACACAGGGGAGGGGAGGAATATTGTCCAGCCTGTTTGCTGAAGAAGGAACTTCGCTCCGAAAACGTTTCAGTTATTGTTATAACTAGAGTTATATGCTAGCTCAAACAGAAAGTAACAACTGGGAAGGAACAAAAATTCCGAAGCTGCTCACCATAATATTGAATAACTTTTATCCAGATATTTCAAATAACACCATAAACTTCCCTAGCTCCCCCGTAATGCTATTGCAAGTTGCAACAGACGCAGGAGAGAGAGAGGAGGGGAAGACTGGTTTTCACGAGCGACGCAAGAAGCGGAAGCGCAAGCGTGAAGCTCTTACGTCACCGTGAAAACGGTTTGACACAAGCGGAGACGGAAAGAACGGAAAATTTTCTTTTTCCCCCTTTCTCCTTATAGTGAGCTGTGGCCATGTGGGTTAGAAACTGCTTAAGGCTAGGAAGGGTAAAAGGGGCACAGTCTGAGAAGACCATTGGGTACTCCAAGGAACAAACAAGGTTAGTTTATTATGGCGGAGGCATTTGGGGGAAATAGCAGGGGCGGAATTAGGAGAGGGGCAGGGAGGGACCGGTTCCTCTTTCGTCGGTTATTTTGGGAACACTTTTAGAAAAAAATATTGAAAACGTGCTTTGGAGCACAAATACCATCCCTCTCCCCCTCTTTCCAGAATTTCGGGTTCGGTTCCCCCTTTCTAGAATTTCTCAATCCCACCACCAACAGCAAGTTTCCCTACTTCTTCTATCTTCCCAGTCGTTATGGTGATGGAGATAAAAGCAGTAGGTTTTACCCTGGCACATGGCTACTGACGGGAACGACAACCGATGCATACTGGTCAGTGAAGTGGCGAAGTGTATGTTTGTACTATCGACTCACCTGCATCACAAGTTTCCTCTGTGGGAAGGGTCCGGGGGGGGCTACTCCTATAGTAGGAGGTCGGGCGTGCTCGCCATATTTTTAGGGGGTGTTGAAATTGGTAATTTAGTATTTTTTAGAGTTTGCTTGCCTTTCTAGGGGGAATCTAGGCGTAAAACCAGAATTCCGCCTTATTTTTCCGGACTTGGTCTTGAATCGATCTGTCGAGCGAACAAAGTCAAAAGACTGCTCGGCCTGTCCTGTTTATCCACGTAAGTTTGAGGTAACAAACTATCTAGGTGAGATATTTCTTAGGTTATTTTATTCGATTTTCTGACGAGCACCCCGACCACTTACTATAGGGGGTAACCCCCCTCCCCTCGAAGGTTACTGCGACCCCCTTGACTTTGGTTGGTCAGTGACAGTGAGTGACCATTATCAAGTGTTTGCATCATAAGGCTTGACGATGGATGTCACGTGGCGGTGCACGACACTATTGTATGGTTTGTTCACAGCGGTGCAAAAACTGCATATTACATTACTGTCGCAAAGCTTCCGAGTTACCATCAACTCCTAGGGGCGTGCCTGACTGCAAGCCAGTTAAACATGGGCTTAAAAGATTTGGAAAGGTTTTTTTTATTGAACGGCCAAACTCAAAAAGCCAAATTTTCTGTTTTGTTTCCCCGATCCGAAAATGTTTGCCGAGAATGTCATTGAATTAGGGGAATACAGCGTTTACGAGATTGTAACTTAAAGTGGTCCAACGAAAGTTTAACTCTACAGCCTGTAAACCCGGGTCTAAAATCGGTGTAAATCGGTAACTATATATCAGCAGTATTCCGGTGGTGGGCTTGAAGCCGAAAAATGCCCAGGAATGCCCATCATCATCATCATCATTTATTTGCCATTTGTTGTTTGCATTTTACAGAAAGATAAAATAGAATTAATGGAGGCGAGGAGTCCCCAAGAAACCAATAGGCTTTTGGTGAAGGGAACTTCTCATTAAATTAGAATTAGTACGTTAAAAAAAGTATTGGACACGGGTAAGGGCTTTATTTATATTTAAATGAGCTCACACCTGAATATCTTAGATCCTAGAGACATTTCTCGATATAATTTGAGGGACTCCACGATTAAGTAGGCTGTTCTTATGCTTCGCACTAATAGTTAAAAACAGTTTCTGCCATGCTGGCGCGGTACTTTGGAATAGCCTACCCTCCAAATTGCGGCAGCCACAATCTCCGAGTAATTTTTTGTTACAAGTTCTTCAGCAGGATTAGATAGAAAACAGGTTTTTACTTTATTAATTTATTATTCTCGATTTAAGGTTGGTACATAAAGATAGGTAGATGTTTTACCTGGTGAATTTACAGTGTTTTTAAAAATAAGTGATTGAGTTGAATTGAAGTCGGGTATTTTCCATATACTCACTAGTGAAGTTATCGACTGCTGATAGTCTCCACGCAGACTGTTACCACAAATGATCTATTTTACGCCCTGGGCCGTTTTTAAGGGTTTTGAGGGGAAAGGGGGGCGTTTAATAGATAAGAGGCGTCTATTGGAGAGAGGCGTTTATTTTTACAATCGACATTTTACACTTCTAAATCAATGCCTTCTACCCAATAAAACTATCTGTAATTAGTGCAGTTTAACAAAACAATGTGATTAAAACCAGTTACACAAATTCAAATGTCTAGTAAACGCTATCTTTTAGGGGGAGATTTTTTGGATACGGGGCGTTTAATAGAAAAGGGCGTCTAACTGTAAACCCTACTTTGACCTGGGCGTCTATTAGATACAAGGTGTTTATTAGAGGTGTTAAAAGGATCATTTACGGTATTTCCATGGAGGGCGAAGGAGAATAATAATTTGTATGGAGGTTAAATGCCCAATATTGTTCTTCGATTTCTTAAACTTTTCAAAAACTTTCTAAATTTTTTCGACAGTTTCGGAGAAAGCTTCCGAGAGATTTTCTGAAGACTTTCTAAAATTTATGTTTTTTTAGACCGTCAAAAATAAAAATAAAGTCGCATGGCGGCTTGAAGATAGACATTCCAATTGCTCGTGTAAAAACATTTTACTCACCGGCTGCGCTCGTTCGTAAAAACATTGTCTACCATTTGAAGATAAAATTCATGTCTTCGCGCCCCGTGAATGTCCTCTCTATGTATCTGATATTCTCAAGACCTTAAAAAGTGACATTATTTTTCATTTTAAACGAGTGTAATGGTATTTTCTCTCTTGTAAACCCAATGGAAGTGTTGGATGCTCGATACGACGCATCAAAAACAGTTGCTCCGAGGCTCAACAAGGACCCGACATCTACTGGCTCTTGTGGTGAGTTAGACAACCTGCCTACTATTCCGCTCCGAGTTAGGACAAGTTTGCTTCGAGTATTAACTGGAGTTGAAACATGTAGTTTAGAGAACACATTGGAACCGGCAGTATATCTTTCTTGTTGCAGTTTGAGAAATAATCGGCGACAAAAACGTCAAAATTCCATCTCTGCCTAACCTCCACGCAGAAAATTAGAAATAGTCTCCATGGCCGTGGAGGATAGTCTTTGCCTCACACCCCCAAATTTTGGGCCCTTAAAAACAAACACGTTGCCAGTTTTCTTCACTTGCCCGTGAACACTGACGTCACATTTCAATTAGAATTTTGACAAAACGCGCGTGAAATTATTTCCTAATTTCACTTGTCACCATTTGATTACCCATACTTATTGTTATTATTGGATTAGTTTTACGACCTCAAATTTTATGAACTCGAATTTTTTTGGACTGAAACTTTTTTATTTGAAAAAGAATTTTTATACTTAATATGTTTTAAACTAATGATTGATTGTAATTTTTTAGCATCCTTATTGTATTTTTACTATGATTAATTCATCAATAAAGATATTAATAAAAAATGTATTATTATTATTGTTATAACTTAGTACCTCTGATATTTAAAATGTACTTACTCGCAGATTGCTCATTCTAAACCTGAAAGTTGGATCAAATTTGGTATACAAGCTGAACATCTGCTAGTTTGTGCTTACTTTTGCAAAGCAATTTAAAGTGTTCAGAGTTTTGTCAAAATCGAACGTAAATAGTTTATTATTGATTGTCAGTATTCTCTGGGCCCTGGACGCGGGGTTCTTTAATAAAAGTTTAAGTAACAAAAAAGTTCGCTGACCTCTGAGTTACAATGAATAACAGCAAGTTTCAGTGGCAACACCGTCCCCTGTCTATTTTTAATCAAAGTACTCTTGCAGGGTTCGTACTCTATCGGCTTTGTGAAATTCCATGATTTTCCATGACTTTTTCCGTGACCTTTAGCAGTTTTCCAAGACCATCTGTTTCTTTGCAATACTGATATCAAAACTGTTTTCCAGTATAGTAATTATGGGAGAGGAAACAGTTTGTGTATTTACCTATACATCTAATACCACTGGAATCTAGCTTTCCGTAAGTGAAATCTGACCAGTTGCTGTTTAGTCTCGCTCATTTTTACGGTAAGTTCATTTTCCATGACTTCCCAGGCCTGGAAAACTAATTGTAAAGTTTCAGGACTTTCCAGGTTTTCCACGACCCGTACGAATCCTGTAATACGAGCAACAAAACGTGCAACTTGTCTCGCAACATTGCTGCAAAACGAGCTGAACAGCGATGCTGTGCGTTTTTCATCCCCAGCACAAAAATTGTCTCGCAACAAAAACTGTGTTACAAGTGCAACTTGTTTTATCATTGAACAAACGGAGAACGACTATATGCTAACGAAAGCTTTTATGATGTAAAGGACTTCCCCTGAGTAAAAAGAAGAACAAGGTTTTGTAGAGGTTAAAACAAGCGCGTCAAGTTTCTTTTCTGAAAAAAAAAAACGTGTTTTGGAGCACTTGGCTATTACAATTAACGAAAAGTTTTTCAGATGAAAACCTCTACCGACGATCCCTCTTAATAAGCGATCATGATGGTGCTTCAAAGGTTGAGTGATACAGGCTTTCATTAGGAAAACGGTGTTAACATTGACAAACTCCAATTTCAAAACCCTCGAACATCAAACGTTAGTATTGTTTCTTGTCCTTTATCCTTTACTTAAGATTAAAACAATAACTGTAACCCGAAAATCTGAAGATACCATTGCACTTGTTTGAGGCGATTTAAAAATAAATAGATAGATTGAAAATAGACTAATTGGCTATTTCAAAAAAGATACCGCAGTCTCACACTGTTGAAAACCCAAAATTGCGAAAACAAAAGAAGTGATGGGATATACCCGGGCTTACTGACAACTATTTGCACAAAATTCAGTACACATAAAAATCTCGTTGTAAAAACGGGTAGCTTCCATAAAAAGATGATATTTAGATAATGTCACCAAACAAGAGTGTTTTAAAGCTTTTTATTCAACTATCGCATTGGTAACTGCATGTTTTACCGCCCCTTGGATTCCGACAAAAGCAATAATTGTTTTTAGCTTTCTCAAGGTCTCATTTGTTAGTGAACCGCACAGGGATCAAGTGCAGAGCCTCTGTACCGATAAGTTTATGTACGTTTACACCAATCGGTTTAAATCGTGTATTTATGGAACTACAACTTTTAAACAGACCTATTTTAAAATTGCATTTTGTTCTTGACGCGTGTTTTTTTGACTCATAATTGAAGTGTGTACGTAATTTTCTATTCTTATTCAAGGATCACTGACAAGCAATTTGCACAATGTTCAGTACACATAAAAATCTCGTTGTGAAAACGGGTAGCTTCTATAAAAAGATGATTTTTAGATAATGTCAACAAACAAGAGTGTTTTAAAGCTTTTTATTCAACTATCGCATTGGTAACTCATGTTTTACCGCCTTTGGATTCCGACAAAAATCAATAATTGTTTTTAGTTTTCTCAAGGTCTCTGAAGCGTAAAACAGCGAACTTAATAGAAATTTTACAATTTACAGGTGTGGCTATTGTTCTTGAACAATAGTTACACTGACATACAAATTACAAGAATAAAAGCTTTCTTTAACCGGCTCCAAGTCGATGTTTTAAATTGATGGAAGTGTATACTCCATCCTTTTACAGACTAAATTGTTCGCCATTTGTTTCTCATTATTTGGTACGTATTTATTAAGGATATCAAGCACAAACTTCTCTCACGAACACAACATTTCATTTGGATATTTGTCGTTAATGTCAAGGA
>JAOBYE010569413.1:0-12573 GCA_025403585.1 Parazoanthus swiftii
ACTGGCTGTATTTTCACATTTTCTACCTTTGAAAAAATCTGGGGGGGCCAAGGCCCCCCCGGCCCCTCCCCCCGCTATGGGCCTGTAAAGATCAGGTGGGAGTCAGGTGGTAAAGGTCGGGTGATGAGGATCAGGTCGTAAGGATCAGGTGGTGAGGTATCAGTTGGTAAGGATCAGGAGGTTGGGATCAGGTCGTAAGGATCAGGTGAAGATCGGGTGATGAGGATAAGGTCGTAAAGATCAGGTGGTGAGGTATCGATTGGTAAGGATGAGGAGGTGGGGATCAGGTGGTGAGGATCAGGTGATAAGGATCAGATGGTGAAGACTCGGTGGTGTGGATTAGGTGGTGAGAAACAGGTGGTGAGAATCAGTTCAGTGTTGAGCATCAGATAGTGATAATCAGGTGATGCGAATCAGGTAGTAAGGATCACTTAGCGAGCATAACGTGCAGGAATCAGGTGGTGAGGATCAAATGATAATGACTATATGGTGAGGATCAGATAGTAAGGATCAAAAGTTGATAATCATGTGGCAAAGAGCAAGAGGTGAGGATCAAATGCTGAGGACCATGCGGTGAAGAACCAGTGGTAAATTGCTAGTATCTGGTGGTGATGATCAGGTGGTGAGCATGCAGCGGCGAGGATCAGATGGTGAGGAACGGGTTGTATGATGCTGTTTGGTCGATTTTTCAGGAATGATTACAAATGTTAAACAAACGTTTTTGTTTCAAGCGGTGGAACAAATAGAAGTTTCATTAAAATAAAGCTATTGTAATCTTGAAATTTTCAAAAGTGGGTCCGGGTAAAATCCATCTCAAAGCATTGGTTTCCGTTCATATATTATTTTAAAGCGGAAGGTTACGTTGTGGAGATTTTGTTAGCATGTATTTATGTGCAAGGAAGGCCAAGAGCCGTATGGTACAAACAACCGTTGAAAAGTGTCTAAGTATTTTAATACCAATATTTTGTTGGCTTTTGTAGTCGTTGAATTGTTCAGTACTATCTTTTTAGGTTTAGCAAATAAACGTACCTCGTTGTTTACTGTACAGTACTAACATTAAAGCCTTTGGTTTACAGAAGTTCGTAAACCAGAATCTTCAAATCAGAATCTTCTTCTCCACTAATTTTTTGTTTTAAATCACCAGATTTGGTGATTATTATCTGCATACCAAGAAAGTTGTTGATGGTTAAGCTCAGCCCTTTCCGCCCCCCTCCCACTTCCGATCCCGCCAAGATGAGTAGGGTGGGGTATTCGCCGTTTTCAACTTCATTGTTCATATAAAAAAGATCATTACGAAAAGTAAGAGTGGAAGCATTTTTCCTCTGGCAAAACCCATCCCCTGGGGCTGCCCGAAATATTTAGAAACATCTTAGACGACTATTGTTTGTTTGTACTCACGTTATATTGTTCGAAAGTGTTGTTCCAATGCATGTGCAAGATATCATCTTGCAAATGCTCGAAAAGACATTTCATACAGGACATTCATGTTGGGGGGGGGGGGGGCTGCAAATTTCGTAAAACTTGGCCCTTTTAGAGCCATTATAGCCGTTTTTTGGTCGTTTTGATTTACGGTAACACCAACTGTTACGATAGACCTGTTCGGGCTTCTTAATCGTCTTAGAAAACCTCCAGATGCGGACCTTTTTGGGTCGCGCACCCCCTCCCCCCCTGCCTACCGGCCTGCCATACCTTGAGGATTTGGCTAACTCTTTTTTAAATGTATTCACGAAGCAGTTCTTGTCAAGGGTTGCTTTAGAAGTGATGCGTTCAAATAGTTTCTCCCAAGCGTACATGCACATTTAGTCCAATACACATGATCTCATTCAGTTCGTCTGAGGTACTTGGCTTACAACCTGTCTCGACAGGACTCTTTGAAAATATTTTTACTGGAAATTATCAAATGTTAATGGATCGTCGCGTTCACTTTCGCAACGGACTTGTTTTAGCTATAATACCGTTAGAACAGCAGTTATTTTGAAAAAAGCATACATAAGTTATACATCGACAAATTTACTGCACATGCACATAACTTTTTGATATTACCTGATGAATTTACCCTAATGAACTTGCCTTTAAGAATCCTAAAAATTGGAATAATAATAATAAATAATAATAATAATAATAATAATAATAATAACTTTATTCATTGAGGGTAACACTTAACAGTTAAAAAACTGAGAAACCTGTGGCCCTCCTTAAACGGTCAACACTATTAAACTTTTAGGCCAACACTATCAAACTTTGGTTATGTACACCCACCTGACTCAATGTACAGAAACCTACTAGAATCCTTAAATCTGAAAAAACCCCTCTAATTTACGTTAAAAAGTGCATGGTGGGCAGTGACAAAAATTCGAGAACCTAATTAATCCTGCTAGTGGGTTTCTTTAATTCTTCTGAGAAAACCCGGTACATCAGTTGTGGGTCAGTATAGATTTACATATTATAGTGGGTATATATTCCAATAGGGACCGTTACTATTATGCAAAAACCTATCAAGTACTGTATAGTCATACAGATTTCGTTTTAATATTCATTGTCTCTTGTCCATTTTCAAATCCATTTTACGGATTGTTAAATCGGTAAATAAATAGGGATAAGTAAATAAATGAATTTATACACAATTTAAACCGTTAAATGGATAGGTATCAAAACAATGGAAAGCTTTCAAACCTCTTCAAATCTTGCTTTCAAGAAAGTTTTATGGTTTTATGAATATCCGACGGGACTTTTATGTACTTTAGTGAACAACTCGTGACTTGTGTGTCGTTTACAATGGCAGCTAAACGAAAACCTTTTTTGTTTCAGTTACACCGGCAAAACTTTCTAGTAAATTAAACAAAAACTTTGTCTTAAAATTCAGAGAGATCTAAAATAGAAGTGAAATAAATAAACATGTTTAATATTATATCATATTTTTTTACGTTCATTTCCAACTTAACATTATTTAAAAAGTTAACGAGCTGCTATTTCTTGAAGTATCAACATTTCTGTAAGTTAAGGTAGTTTTCTGGTGGTGATGGTCACTGATACATTTATAGAGTCGGGTTCTACGTCACGCAAAAACAGTCACAATTTAATGATTTATTTGGCCTTAACTCATTAAAACGTTTTGCTAAGCTGAAAGCACATAAAGAGTAGCCCCTCTGAAGATTGTTAAAGTGAGTTCACACACATCAAACACATCGAATACAACGTATCGTGCCCTCCATTTAAAAATGGGATAAACTTGTATAACTTGACGATTACTTTACGTATGTTTAACCAACAAAACTTATCTTTTGAAAAATAGTGCCAAAGTAAGATACTTGTAATTTAAAACTGCTCAAATTTCAGCTAAAACTAAATTCGAACATTTTCTAAAATACTTTAACCACAGTTTTATTATAGTATTTTCAGAAACAAAATCATTGACAAATGATAAAATAGTTGATAGGCTTTTAGTTCCGTCTGATTTTGTTTTAATACTAGATTAACAATGATATACTGAATTATATGGCGCCTATTGTGCGGTATTCTGTTATGTTTTTGTTTGTGGTGTATACATGTATTTTGTTTCAGTCATAATGTTTTTGCAAACTCTACGTAAATACGACTGATCTTTTCATTGAAAACTTACAAGTCTCTTTGGGAAGTTGCTCGGATTGCTCAGGGGGGAAACTTAATTTCAATAAAAATCGTATGGAATATACCTTGAAGACGCGGATTTTCTGTTTGTTTTAGCATTTTTGTATTGTTTTTGTTTTTGAGGCGATGTTCTCCAATTCCTCTTGTTTTATGGATTGTTTATCTAAAGGCTATTTATCGTACTGTGAAATTATCTGTTGAACGTACGCAACATCTGTTTAACTTTGTACGGCAAATCTCATTTGCACTCAAAACGAAATGGTCTTCCACATTGACTTTATTTCTCTTTGAGCTGATACGGCCCGAGTCAGTTTTCCTGGTATCTTTTATCTGAAAACAGGTAAAGCAAAGATCGCTAATAGTTTATAAAACCTAAAATGACACCGGGCAACGGGTATTGAGACACTTGTTTTTCTACTTTACTTTTGATCAAAACTGGCAATACTCGATAACCTGGCGGGAAGGCAACCTATTAAACTAATTTAAAAGTTTTGGAAAATATGATTAACCTGTTTATGAATGAACGGCTTTGTGAAAATGTTGGCAAAGTGTGAATTCAAAGATGACGCAGCTATAACTGTGAGTTTGGCCCGTCGATAGGTTCACCTCCGTTGAGAATTTTTCGACAACGCTTTTCAAGGGCATTCAGTGAAAGGTTAAACCGAAAAGAAATCCGATTGAATTAATAATATTCATGGCGGTTTAGTGTCGGTTTTTCTGAACAAACGAAATACGAAATAAAAACAGCAGGAAGATTAATTGACCCATGCTACCAAACAATTGCCGCATCCAAATACATATCTTCTCCGAGTAATTACATACAGGAAGACGAAATTAAGCTGAAAACACAATAGAAATCCTCTCGTCGAGGCGTGCTTTTTATGCATATCTTTGAAGTTTTATCTTTAGTGACCATAAACTGATTTCTCTGACGACCCAAAGTGAATCGTTTCTTTCACACTGCAATTTATTTTTTTTTGAAAAGAATAACATTGCGGTCAGTAAGCTGCACCAACTAATTTATTATTATTATTATTATTTGTGTCTGGTGCTCGTATTTCAGTTTAGTTGCCGGACGGTGCTGAGCATCAATCTTAAACTTTTAAGGCTTTTATAAATCTTTCAAGATCAATTAAGCAACTTTCTCTTACAAAACAAAAAAGGCGAGGTTTCAAGCCCAATGCTCAATGCAGATGTTATCTAATTTTCAAACGGTTTTTGTCTTGATCGATTTTTGATTCGTTGCTTTTCTGTTTTGAAAACTTTCAACCAAATCAAAACGCACTGCTATCAATGTTCATTCTGCTCGATTTGACGTTTGACACCCAGCATAATACCGTTTGCCAAGCTGAAAGAGATGCATTTTGCCAGTGCTTTTCGCTCTTTGATTTCGGGGCAGTAGCTTTTTGGGACAAACCGAGGAACCGTTTTGTTTGACAGATGGTTCGACTGTGTCCTATGCGAAAAACCGGTGATCTTTGGCTTGATTACTGCTGAGAAAACTTAATTAGATATCGCGAAACTTATAATTTGTCGTCCACAGCCTCTTACGTCACACAGGCTGAATGGAAGTGCGGATTGGAGGATAAACACTTTAAGTTTTAGAAGAAGATGCGACCGTATTTTGCTCAGTTATCGCGCCCCAGGCATTATACCACTTTTTGAAAAGTCCCCCTTTTTTTGGTTGTCGCCTGGGACGGTTCTGCGGCTTGAGATTGTGTGGAAAATAAAAAAAAGGACATACGCGCATAGATAGTTTTTCGCGTGACAGCTGATGACGTCAAACCGCAAATGATCAACAAAACTTGATAAAATACTGCGTTGTGATTGGCTGAACCATCAGCTCCCAGGGTACTACGCGCTCGTTGGGGCAAAATTCAGAATTTGGCGAATTTGGAGCAATGAGAAGGCGATGCAAGGCTTTTCATACTGGACAAATTAGACTGTTTTAGTGAAAGAAAGAATCTAGGATGGCTCCCCCAGGTGAACGTCTTGTTTGGAAAGATTCGGTGGTGAAAGAAAAGGAAAAAGAGCCGTATAATGGCTACATTACGACAATCGTTCAACCGCTTGACAAGCCACAATATGGTTCATGGACTTTCTTTAATGGCAAGTTACGGATCGGCCCGATTGAATCTGGCAGTGGTTTCATCTTTCTTTGTGTATCATGGCTACTTTTTGCCTCCATTCCTGAAACTGTTATGCATGTTTTATGTGTTCTAATGCAGCGAATTATCATACTGTTTCTGCCATTGATGTGTCTCGTCTGCGTGTTTTATTGGGTCGAGTTGCTCGTTCAAAAATACTGCAAGATTGAAGTGTCGTTCTCCGTGTTTCCCATCTGTGTGGTAGGAGAAGTCTGTACACAATCACTTGTGGACTCGTCGGATTTTTTACGAACTACAGGGCTGTTTTCAGTTCTCTTGGCAGCGTCAGGAGCTGTGATATTTTCCAAGTTTAAACTTCTTCCAAGCAGTCTTGTGTTACTACTCTTGTGGACAGCGCGGCTTTCATGTTGGTTCACTCTGCAGTCTTTGCCGGCCAGTTTACGGCCATATCTTGCATATTTTTCGGCGTTTTCTGGCTTGGTGCTCTCAAGACATATTCAAGAATGCATTGCACAAACACCTTCTGAAATTGAATGCAAGGCGCCTGTTATCAGACGGAGAAGGACTTCGTCTGTCTCTTCGTCGAGTTCTCTGAACAGCCGGGCTCGACGGACTTCGTTGCCAGCCCTCGGAGTACAAGCAAAGGTACGTATTTGATTTCTAATTTATCAAACCAGTGCTGTTCTTTTCCACTTTGATGTCATGCTCTTTGAGGGTTCGGGACAGAGCCGATTAAGCGTATAGCTGGGGGATATCTTTACGGTGACATCTGATCACAAATCAGCCCTGAACACCTATCAAAGCGATATGTCGTAACTCAATGTACATCTTGAGGGAAAGATACACAACTTAGACATTTCGTTTAACATTTTCAAAATGATTGTAACGCTGTTTACTTGAAACTCAATTCTGTCGCTGTTCTAGTTGTTTGTATGATGAAGATATGTGGATGTAGAGAGTTTTCGAAATCGAATGCATGCCTGTCACTGAATATTTTGGATTCATTTTGATTTGTTAATTGATTGTGCGAGAAAGTCGAAACTCGAACTCAAAGTATAGCTGACCCAGACTGTCAGTGCTTCAGGTATTGACAACCACCGCTTATTTGCCATTAAACTTTCATGAGTTCGGTTATTAAAAATCTTGAAAAATATATCATGTCAGCGAGTTTTTATGATGTTGAATGGGACCTATTTACATTGGAAGCCATGAATTTGTTGAGTTGATCCACAACCAAGGTGTTTAATGGATTTGGAATGTTTTTTGAGCAAGATCGCGGCATTAAGGCAAATTCAGTTTGGCAACGAAAAATTCGTATCTTCCTCAAATCACCTGGCGTTTGGGTCGTCAGGCCTTGGTGTGTTGTGTATTAGATATGGCTTTTGTTATTTCTTCGTCATTTTGTTATGGAAATTAAAACTAATCTGTCGAGCGTCGACTAGCATGAAAGTAGAGCTTTGGTGGGAAAACCTCTGGTAATTTCGGTGCTCGAGACGTCGACCTTGTCATGTCAGCGAGTTTGCAGAAATCTCGGAGATTATAACGAGAGGCAACAGTTATTATTCTGCAATTTGTACGTTTCACGGAATTTCATTAAAAGGCATTGTATGTTGAAGATGTAATTGAAAAACTTGCGAGCGAGATAAACAACAACTGCCAACTTCCCACAACGAGAAAATCAGCCATAGGTCGGCAAATTATCGCTAATAACGCACTGCTGAAAATTGCAAACATGGGGCTAATTTTAATAAAAATTTAATGCTTCCAGAATGCAAAATATTGCCTGTTACGATCTTACATTTGTAGTATTAAAAATAGTGGGTTGCTGTGATAGCGAATCATCTCAAGATCAAATCATATAAGCGACTCCTGAGTGCGCTGACTTGAATGAGAACAATTTGATGGCTTGCTCACACAGGCAAAGGCAGATGTTTTCAGAGTAAATAGAGAGAAACAACAAATTTGCATAACAGAATATTCGCTTCAAAATCTCTGTCCTGAATACTGCTTTTAATTTAACACACGGTAACTCCTCTTAGGAAGAAACACGTTTTTCGTTTTTCTTAATTTAGGTAAACTCACTTAAATTTTGCATAGTTTGTCCGCAAAGTTGGGTGAAGTTTATAATCCCGTATCAAATGGATTTGCTTGGCTCTTATACTGGAGAAATTCGGTGTTTATCACATATTAAGTTGTTGGGATTGGTGTATGTTTTTCTGTGTCAAAGCAATGCTTTCTCGAGTGGAGATTAAGAGTAATTGATATGTGTCCAAGATCAAGAGCCATCGACCAGAACGGCTAGAGAAGTTTATTTCTCGCTCTTGTGTGAACCTCTAGCTGCTGAGTTCTTCTGGGCTGCTAGAATGGCATTCCAAGTTGGGGTCAATAGAAAGGAATGACCCGAGTTTCGCAGTTAAAGCATAAAATTGTGAAAGTGTTCCTAAAACAAACGTCATTCAAGTATTCAGTTTCCAAATCTGTCCCACGATTTCGGTGCTTTTTCGTTAGTGCCTCTCGGCCTTCCTTGTACATTTTGGTTTCTTGATTCTTGTCGACACACTGTGTGTTGGATTTGGGTAACTGGGATGTTTTGCATGCATGAAATTTGTGGAGTGGAGGAATGCAGCCTGGCTATAAGTATCAAGATTCAGGACAGGACTCTGAAAATCTGCATAGTCTAATTTTCAGTATGCCAGCGAGCTATTTGACAATGCAAGCCCGATTTTCCAGTAAAACTATGGCGTTTGATAAGTGTCAAAGTAAACCCAAGTTCACTTGTATTGAAAATAGCACTTGCTGTTTGTTTACAAAAACTGAATTTTCCAGGGAACATGAAGCTAAGAGAACTGTCCAAGTATTTTTGAAACTGCTTCTAAAGGGAGATGTTGCGGAGGCAGTGGTCACAAATTCTACCACATTTTTGAATGCAGTTCAGAAACTGTTAAATTATAAAATTGTTTAAAAAACCAAAGCACCACAGCAGGACATATTTTCTGTGTTGAAATAGCTCTTATTAAATATTATTTATTCTTGTTATTGTTTAATTATTAAGAGTTTTTGTTTAATAACAAAAAATAATTGGTAGTTAATCAATTATAACCAGTGGTTAAATTTGGATATAATTGTTGTATATGGGTTGTTCTAATCACTTATGTGTTATATCAAAAATGCATCTTATTTCATAATAAGAATGTTTTCTATATAGGACTACTGCCTGGAGCAGAATACAACTCTTAACCAGCTGAGAAGCAAAGGTTTTGTTGCTCAGCAACCATATCACAATCACATTTTTTTTTCAAAATAAAAATCTCCTTTAAAGTTTTTCTAACATAACTTTAGACAGTGCTCCACTTTTGTGTTAGGAGCATCCTGGAAATTGAACTAAATTCTTAAATGTATATGTAGCCAAGTTGAGTTTATAACTCAAACTTAAAACAATTTAAAGTCGAACTGCGTTTTTGAGATGTCATGGATTATCCTCACATAGGATCCACTTGTTTATCTGTATGTTTTCTTGAGTGCAATGTGTAAATAGGTTTTACAGGAGACATTGCGTAGTGTATTTGTTCCACAGTGTAATAGAGATGTGGTCCGTAGTTTCGTGGATTTCATACAGTATTCAGTTTTCGATATCTCAATACACAGTAATTTATTTAAGTTTTCCAACTTGCTATTTACTCTGGATTGAGAATTGCTATATTTGGTAATGTACACGTGATTTGCAGCTCACATTACTTGACGTGTACATCTGTATTTGACAAATGTGTCACGAATTAAAATTTAGTTCTGCTCCGGGATTTGTTGTGTTGTGTTGAGTTGTGTTTTTGAGCTCTGCTCCTCTTTTTGTGTTTGTTTTATTTTAACTCACTGTCACAACCAAAACGGTAGTTTCACACAAAGTACGCTTATAAAAGAACCTCTTGCCACCCGGTCGGTCACTAATATATTTTCTGAAAGCTTTAGAATAAATTTGGAATCCAATAAAAGCATACTTTGAGCTTGTGTAAGTAATGTTTTTAGGGAAGAAAAAAACCATGACTTGTGGCCAGCTTTGAGCACCATCAGAAAGAAAGGAAAATGTTAAATACAAAAACAGAGATTTGCATTCAAGGACATATTTATTTTCTATTCTTGAAAGTGTCAAGTTAAACTTACAGTTTAACTTTGTTTTCCCCTCACCTCCATAGAAGTTTTATGTAACAAAACCACAAATAGTTTTTGAAAAACTTAAGTGCCTGAAAAGCTAGCGAGAAACTGCTGGTATGATGAGGGTGCTAAAATTGAGAAGAAATGGATGTGAATTATCTGCAACATTTGTGTTGATATCTTGGGACTTGTGTCATTTTCTTGCAAAACGTTTGACGTCTTGAGCATCCTAGGGTTTCAGATAATTACACTGTATACACAGTGGTTATTTGATCATCCAGTCAATTAAGGATATTAATTGCCTTTGACTTTATAGAAATATGAAAAACATTTGCCTGGCAATGAGGGGGCACCAGCTGAAGTGAATGTTGATATTTGAAAAAAATCCGTACAAAATTTGCCCAGTAATTGTGATTGAAACAGTTGTCTAGTTTTTCTTGAAATTAAATTTGAATTTTCTTTTTGCTAGCATGATGTTTATTTTGGAAGATACTTCAACAAGGTTTGAAACTCACTTCACCATGGAAGAAATATCTGTGTGCAAATGTTTTTGTTTGAAGTTTGTTTTCCCATTTATTATTTTTCTTTAACTTTGCAGACCAGGCAAACATGTTTTGCCTGGATCAATTGGTTTTGCTCTCTCAGGACTGCCATACAGAATAAATGTCAAATGCTCTATCCCTTGTCAATCATCATATTTACTGCAAATTATACTGTTGTGTTGCATGGCATACAAAATAATATATTGTACCTCATTGGGTGAGCACAGTGACATTTTTTAATCTACTCTATCATTGACTTTTGAAAATTAATAAATCCCGAAACTTAGTACAGTCTGTTGTATTCTGTCAGGTAATATAGCAGTTTGACAATGAAGAGGTCTTGACAGGGCACTTTCACAGCTTTGCACATGCGCGAGCTGAGATGACAGTCATTTTGTCGTAACCAATAGAAACAAAAAAATAAACTATTATATTTGTAAACTTATATTTGTAAACTTTTTGTTTCCTGTGTAAACCGTTGTATTTCACCCTTGAGTGCTAAAATGTTTCGATAAAGATATTACCTAGTACTTAGAATGCCCAGACTTGATGTCCCCAAAAGTTTGGAGGCCAGTCAAAGAAATTACATGTCTTAGAGGTACTACCGGGACTTGTTTTTGATTAGTGGCTCTCAGTTCTGGCCCGAAAGACATGAAATTTATTTAGTTTAATCATGCATGTCTTGCTGCCTGATTAGCCTGAGCTAGTTTGCCGAGGCAATCCAGATCTGACAAATCAAGAGTGCTCAGAGTTTTGATTGATAGCAACTTTTTCTGATTCTATTACAGTAGTTTGATAAATGTCCTTTCCTCTTGCAGGGCTCTGTTGATTACACCACTTTAGGAGAGGCACATGGTATGATCTCTGACTTGCTGGCAGATTCTAATATCCCACCAAATGTAGCTAGTACCTTAAAAATTATCAGCACAATGATTGCTCCTACCACTGCCTTTCACACTGGCCAGCGGCCATTTGTTGCACAAATGTCCCCCCTGATTGAGAGGTTCCGAGATGAACATCAGGAGGATAAAGTTAGGGACCAGCCAGATCTCAAGGATGATATTCATTTACCAATGATGGGGGTGAGTATGACATAGCTACTGCCTTAATGATAAAAATTATTAACCTTTTTGCCGAATCTCTATTTTCTGGGAAACAAATTTCTGCACTCACTCGAACTGTCCTGCTTTTCCGGTAACATTTTGATTTTCCTAATGGTCCCCAAAGGTGGGAAAGCAATTGAATACAATAAGTAACCCATTCATGGAGTTTGCTCCAGCATGATTTTATCGCCAGATTTTAAGATTTTTGCATTTGTTTTCCATCGAAATTTGAGTATTTGCTGCTTTTAAAGGGCCAATGTTATCCTGCATTCCTGATAACAAGTTCTTAGGGTTGGGATCAAGAAATCTTGGGCAGATGAAGCATTTTCAGACTGTGTTGTTGAGGATACTTTCGGAAGCAGTAACGGTGAAGACTTCAAAGGATTCGAGTTTGAAATGCCACAGGCTTAGAAGTGGGAAAAATATGTGGATATGCTCACAAAATGTTTTGAAAACAGTGTATTTGATGGATACGTCTAACAATAAATGGCATTTGACTTTTATATTACTGAAACATTGCATTTTATGCACAATATATAAGTCAGAGAGGTATATTTTTGGGTAGCAAAATCTAAAGGCCAGGTGTTTTTTAGGGTTTTTATTTAGGTTTTTCCGATGAGCTCCCCTGACATTTTACAAAGGGAGTACCCCCCCTCCCGTCCCAGGCTGTTGGTTTCCCATCTAACTGTGGTGGAAGAACGACAGAGAAAACTGTACTGAGTTTAAGGGGCTGTGGCTCACTCAATATTAATGTATAGCCAAAAGTAAAGGTGATTTTGGAAACTTTAGAGTGTCTGTTCTTGGTTTCATAGTGAGGTACCTAAGTTGTACAAAATTAACTTTTGACTCTAATTAGGTGATGTCACAACTGATGCTGTCATCGCAATAAGTGACGTAATTTATGCGCCGTCATGGCTGCCACGATTTTTATCTCTCTCACGTATTTTCAAATTTTTAATGTTTTAACCGGTGTTTTTTATCCCTACCAAGCACTAAGACGTGAAAACATGCTCATTAACGGAAAATACTTCAATGATTCTTTCTTGG
>JAOBYE010569746.1:0-12572 GCA_025403585.1 Parazoanthus swiftii
GAATTTTAAAATCGGCTCCCAAAAATTTGAACTGCCAGCAAAGGGGGCTGCTAAAATTTTATCCTTCGAGTTTCAATATCTTCACCCCCCCCCCCAATTGCCATAATAAATGAACTTTTTCTAAGGTATTTCCTCGCACCATCGTATCTTATGCTTGCAATCCTCTGTAGTGGTGAGAGGCTTGGAGAATCCTGGAGGTCAAAGAATCCATGCAGAGAAAGTTTGCAGTTTACTCTTTTCCTGAGGAAGAAAGAAGACACAATTACATATATGTTGCACATTAAGTACATGTATTTCACTTAATACTGTAGAGTATCAATTAACACATTTAATTAATAATAGAAATACAGTCATGTACTGTACACTTGCAAAAAAAATTACATTAAAATAATACCAATAACAATATTCATGTACATGCATGCAACTTCCATGTGACCAAACACATGTACAATAAAAATTATAGTTAGAGCATTTTTCATCTGACCTGAAACAATAACAGGCAAAACAATTCAACAGAGTTTCTGGAGATTTGACTGGTTCTCCAAAAACTCAGTAAACACACATGCCATCATACTGGAATTTGAAATATTTTCATTTGAGGCTGTGTTTTTAAACTTATGGTTTATGGCAAAACAAATTATTTGGGGGGAATCAACTCACCTTAGAAAAATGGCGACCACCACAACAAACACCACTGCGGCAATGGCCCCAACAATTATTCCAAATATAACTCCACCAGATAATGAGGTATCTCTGTCTGGCTCTGGAACAGAAAGAATATCATTTATGAAACTCATAGTGTGCTGTTGATTACAGTACATGGTGTATGTGTAGGCAAAGGAGCATGCCCCCAGATCCCCCTAGAAGGTTCACACCTTCAATCCTCGGCAGTACCCCCTCCAGTTTTCCAAGGCTTGGTACGGCCCTGCTGCTGATTAAAGAAACTATTTACATTTCCTTAATTAAACTCTATTAACCTTACAATCCAACACAAGGGAGGAAGTAACGATGCCAAATTCAAAACTCTCTAAAAAATTGTGTTTTTTTATCAATGTGTTTCCATGGTTACCAGTTTCTGAGTGAAAGTCATTGAAAGTTTTCCTGAAGTTTTACTAAACTTTTTAAAAAAAGTAAATTTCCTAACTTTTTTTTAGATGCGAAACTGTTAGTAGCTTTTTACTAATCAAAGTTCATTCCAACAGTTTCCATTGATTTTGAGTCAAGTATTATTATTTATAACAAATGTTAATACTATTAATTTTATAAGAACATTTTTTGATGACATGAAAAGTTCAAGCTTTGCATTAGTTAAACAAAAGTGAATTTTTTACTGTCCCTACTCTTCCTTGTACAACTAAAGTTGCATTCCTACCTTCACTAGGTTTGACAGTAAAAGTAACAATTTCACTGTCCCCACTGTTCCCTGCTTCATTGCACGCTTGTACTTTCAGCATGTATTTTTTCAAGGAAGTGAGATTATTCCTAAGTTCAATCTGTCTTTTGTTGCTACGTTCAACTGTCCAGTTTACATCAACCCCATCAGCCCATCTGTAAAAAATCTGCAAGAAAATTGTCAAAGCAAACAATGTCAAAGCAAACAATGCTGAGCAGGCCACCTCAATCACCCAAACATGCAAAAGAATCCACACACTGGCTATAAAGGGGATTTTGATACTTGTGGTGTCAGAGGGCCACAAGGGAAAGTACGCCCTCTAGATGTGTGTTCTATGGATGTGAACATTAAGTGTCTTTACTTTACATTACTTTTACTTTAATCTTTGCTCACTGTATAGAACCAACAGCTTGTACATCATTGTACATGATTGTATGCTGCTCAAGCCACTTGCCAAATTATAATTATTGTGGTTAATGATCAGAATATTATTCACATTGCTTCGTAATGCCTCCCAGCTCACAAATTTGCACTAATTTCTGGCAGATCAAAATGTTTACATGAAGTAACAAAATTAATACTAAATGCAGTGTTCAGACTGTTATAAAAGCCTTTAATCTAAGTAATTTTATTAACTGTAACCAAGTAGATTAACAGGCATTTTCAAACTCAAATAAACGACTGAGAAAAAGCTACAACACATGAGGAACATATCCTCAGGGGCACCCACTGAACAATCAGGGGGCCACAGGGAGCCCAAAACAAATAACAATATTATAACACAGACCTTGTACTCTAGTTCCTCTTTAGGTCCATGCAGATGTGCAGGCTCCAACCAATACACTTTTATGGGTACTTCAGACATTTCAGGAACTGTCAGGTTTCTTGGTGGTGATGGTGCTACAAGACAATACACAAATTTTATTATTACAACAATTTTAAATATATATTGAGTATTTACAATTAACATCACATCAAAGATAAATTTTATTGTATTTTAACCCCCTCTCACCCCCAAATACCCCATATGGTGTATTGCTGAATTCTCCTAAATTGCCTCTATAGTCTTTTTGTAAACAGGTTGGGAGAATTTTGTTTTTCATCTTAGATAAACTTTTTTGTATGATCAG
Organism: Parazoanthus swiftii; assembly: GCA_025403585.1. Classification (NCBI taxonomy): domain Eukaryota; kingdom Metazoa; phylum Cnidaria; class Anthozoa; order Zoantharia; family Parazoanthidae; genus Parazoanthus; species Parazoanthus swiftii. The sequence continues at coordinate 2,524 of JAOBYE010569746.1, forward strand.
TTACTTTATTCTCATTACCAAACAACTTATTTTGTGTGGATAATGTAAGGAGAATTTACATACTGATAAACTGGCTGGGGCTGATAGAGTTAACTTTGACTACAAACTTTCATTTGACTTCGTAGCATGGCCAAACTGACACGTATGAAGGATCACATAAAATCATTGTGGAGACATTAATTTTTAGATTGCACTGCTGAACATTCTCTAATATCCTATACATGAACAGTCATGTACAAAACATGGGATTTACTAAAAATCTCAAAGACTAGGTTGATTTTAAGGAAAATTTCTTGTTGCACATGGGGCAACCAACATTTATTTTTCAGTCGTGACCCTCAAAAGTTGTCTGAGGTATTCCTAAATAAAAGTGACTCAAACAGCTATAATAGTTGTTTCAGCATGTTTAATACAAATCAATGTGTAACATATACCAATCAGTTGGTTCTAGTCTTGACGACTGAGCTACTACTCTTGGTTGTCCCATGAAGGTTTCAGTCGTCTCTGACGAGCAGACGACCCTAACAACTGAGCCCTGGTTGATATACTCATACTTGTAGTCAAAGTTGTAGACTAACCAAAGGTCTTCAAGAAAGTACATGGACTGCATAGGCCAATAAACAAACCTGCTTTACTTGTTGACCCAAAGGGCCGGGTATTGGAACTCCAATTACTTTTGCCTCCTATGAGAGAGATAGCTTTTACCCACACAGCATATTTAGTGAAGGGTTTTAAGTTTGTAAGAGTGTATGTCATGTCCAGTTGCTTTGTGTTGATGTGTTTTTCAGGTGTAACACAATTATTATTGGGCTTTACTTCACAGTACTTGAGATTATAGGAATCTATTTGTTCACATCCAGATAAGGGTTGATTCCATTTTACTGTGAGACTTGTGGGAGATGTTTGACTTGTGTTGAATTTTACATCCTTTGGATCTTCAGGTGTTGCACCTTTCAAAAAATACAAACACATACAATTTAAGTACTTATTAACTAATGACTGATCAATCTCCTTTAGCTGTCAATGAAAATAATTATTCCTATTCCATATACATATTATTTTCTTCTTTTAATACTGTATAGAGTACATTGCTGAACATCATCCCAAGGGTTGACATGTATGGGTTTCAAAAAAGATGAACTAGTACATGTACTCTAACACTTTGGAACAGGCACAGTCTAGATAGGAACTGGAGGTTTATCAACAGCTAGATATATGACATATACCCGGCTGTAGACAGAGTAAAACTGTGGTGAATACTAGTGTCGGAAATGGGACTCATTTTGAAACCCAAGGCTAAACAAAGTTTCAGGTACTAGTACTTGAGAGTTAGTTTCAAGCAATATTGATTTAAAGAAGGAATTGTGAAAAAAAAATTCACAGTTTATTTTTGCAAATCAAAATACATATCGTAAATCCCAGTGTGTAAGCCGAATTATTGTATAAGCTGACCCCCTTGTTTCCAGAGTAAAAAAAACAAGTATTTTTTGTTATCGATGTATAAGCTGACCCCCCATAATTTTTTTGAAAAACTTTTAACAAAAAAAAATTTTTCAATTGGGAACTCCCTCTGCAGGAAATAATAATTTAACATGATTGTACAGCTACAAAAATTCCGTAAATTAAAATAGATACCGAAAATTAATATTTACAGTACAATCATGTATTTCATCAGCAAAACGGTAGTTTATGAGTTAACGTGTCTGTGTCTCCTCTGGAATTGTGCAAATATTCATTGACCTGTGACTAATTAATCATGCAAATTCATGTAAGGTCATGCACCACATCATGTTCCAGGCTTGTGCACTTCTTTTGCCTGTTTTGAGATGGAAAAAACTCCAAAAAAGAGATAATGCATTATTCATGATGTTTCGTTTAAATTGAAAGCAGTGGAACTGAACAAACAATTCAAAAGTCGTCAGAGCATATGGAATAAATCAGAAGCAAAATCTGTGAAGGGAGAAAGACAGAAGCAGTTCTTCAGAAAATGCACAGAAGAAATGTGCTCTTCGTCAGAAGAATAATTTATTGTAATGCTGGTATGTGGACTGAGAGAACAAATGAATTTGCTCTGCAGTAATTTGCACATTGTCAATTAATGAATCAATGATTTCCAGGACAGGTTTATTTACTGTAACAAGGATAAGATGACTTTGCATAAACAAGTGCTATGTGACATGTCTGCCTGTTTTGTTTTTTCCCAAAATTGACACCCTTTGTAAAGATTGACTCCCAAACTACGTATAACTAACGTATAACATGTACATATACTTGGTCAATATTAACCCTCTCAGCCCCAAACATGCCATATGGCCTATTGCTGAATTCTCCTAAACAGTCACTATAGTTTCCTTGTAAAAAGGTTGGGAGAATTTTGTTTTTCATCTTTGATCAATTTCTGTGTATGATCAAGTTGCTTTATTCTTATTACCAAATGACTTATTTTATATGGATAAAGAAAGGAGAATTTATGCACACTGACTAACTGGCTGGGGCTGAAATAAAGGCTTCATAATAAACTCACCTGTAAAAGAAACCTGAAATGTGCCACTTTTCTTGTTCCCGACTGAGTTGACAGGAACACAGCGATATTTTCTACCTTGTTCACACTTGGCATTTTGTATTGTGTATGAGCCCGTGGACTTGCCTTTAGTTACAAAAGAAATATACATGTAATGTAAGGTTATAATATTTATATTGAAAAGGACACTCATCGCCTTCCACTGTTCAAACATTCCTTACAAAAACAATTCCAACATGAACTTATTATTTCCAGTTTTATCAGTTTAAAGTAACTCATGATTGTTAAATTATGATGTGCCGTTTTTAGTTCCAGTTTTAAAAATACTGTAGTCTTAAGGCTTACCTTCTTAGAAAAGTTATCTGACTATTACATGATTATATAGCAAAAAGTTAACTGGGTACATGTATATAACTGGTCTGACTTCCTGGTACTTCAACCCTGATGGCTATTGCAGGAAGCCAGTACCCTCTTTCCACGTAACTTATTAATTTTTTTATTTTTTTCGAAAAAATTGTAATTATTTATTTAATGGGTAATAAAGTGTTGTTGTTTTTGTTGTTGTTATAAACAAAACGTTCATTGTACAGTACAGGGGGGTTGTTATCAATGTGATACATGGTGTCACATATATTGTACCACCTCAAACATACAAAAACATTGTCAGAGGATTAATATACAATAAAGTACTTTACAGTTCATACATATATACAGTACCTGTGTTTTGGTGCACTAACAGGTTGTTCTCATTGTACCATGTCATGTTAATTTCCCTAGGCAAACCCTGTGCCACACACGTCAGCGTCACTGTGCTTCCAACTTGCAACATGATAGTGTTTTTTGGAACAGAGGAAGCTTGGGTCACTTCAGCTGGGTCTGTAAATAGTCAAGTCCAATTTAGGGCCACAGTAATTTATGTTGTTTGTACAAGGGTCAAGGATCAGAGAAAAGCATACGTCAAATGTATTTCAGAGAGAGGTGTTAAATACACGAACCATTTTTAATTAAGCTTAAATTTAATCACAACTTAAAAGTCCTAAAATGCTGGTCGTGTACTAGAGCTGAATTTTTGGCCACATGTGTTATCCATTCGAGTTCAGTGACTGGATGAAACTTTCACTGCTACAGTATTCAGCATATGGAATGCGGAAAAAAAATTAATTAAAACTAATTAATTAAAATGTTTCCATTTAAAAATGATATCATTCGGTGCTGGGGTTTAAGGCTTCATGCATGACTAATTTGGTTACATTTGATTTCCTCACCAACTTCTTTCTGTAACAAACATTGGTACCAGCACTGTGTTTTCCATGGATTTTATAAGACTGGCACAATCTTTGGCAGACGGTGTCTATTGGTTAACATAGGGTCCTGATCTTTGTATTTAATTTCACTAGAGGGGGTACATGATTTTATACATTAAAGATTGACTCTGATCAAAAAAACTGTGTTCAGGAGTGCCTATAACACATGCATATTTATTAATTAGAGACTGGCGACAAGTTTTGCAAATATATTTATTATACTGACTCACAATAATTGCATTGAGCTATCAATGGATGCTAGCTAGTATGTATACTGCAATTCAAACTTTGAAGCCAAAAAAATAACCCAAAAAATAAATCTCTACTTGTACGGGAAAATTTCTTATTATCACTTTTAAAATTTATATTTGATGCAGTACATAAAAATGTACCACGTCAAGTAACCCACATGTTATAAACATATATAGGCCCCAATTCTTTGCAAAAGTTGCAGTCTAATATTAGGGGTACAGTGAGGTCTGTTTTATAAGGTACATGATTGTATAATACATGTAATTTATTAAATGGCTAACTGATTTCACATCCTGTGGTTGGTCAATTTCAGGTCCGTAAGTAGCTGTATGGACAGGAGTTCTAGTTCTGGTGTGGCCTCACTTGCTTCAAATAATCAACAAAGCCATATAATAAACATATTATTAGCCTCGTTTTTTCCTTCCTTGTTTTCATGGAGAAAAGGAAGAAAAAAAAATTGCCGTACAGACCAAGCAAATGAGGCTATTAAGAGGTATGTACTGTACTGTAATTGACATGCCTACAGTTTTTGCTACATGTAAATGAATCACACCACTGAAAGCTTCTGGATTCTGGGGAAGGGAGTACTTAGCAATCATTAAATTGCAAGCAAGGAATTAAGTTATCTATAGTCAACACAGAAAATAATGTATCTAGTACACATGTAGATATTAATAAATAAAAATCAATTCAAACTGTCATTATGATAGTCTTGTGCTACTCACTGGATCATCACAACAACAAAAATCTCAAGTGTCAATTTTGGCTTCAAAAGTGGGGTTTGATGTAAAAAATAATAGGATCAACTAACTTATGCATGCAGTACATAATACAATGCATACAGTTATTATATGGCTGACTGATTTTGCGTGCTGTGATTGGTCAATTTTAGGTCTGTACATGTAAGTAGCTGTACGGACCTCTAGTTTTGAAGCAGCCTCAAATGCTTCAAATAATCAACAGAGCCCTATAATAAACATTTTATTAGCCCTGTTTGCTTGGTCCGTATGGCAAGTTATGGATCCTCGTTTTTTCCTTCCTTGTTTTCATGACCCCTGTGCTTCGTGCTTGGGCCACAAAAGGAAGGAAAAAACTCAGTCCATAACTTGTCGTACAGACCAAGCAAACGAGGCTAATAAGAGGTATGTATATTCAGTACATATAACGAGGCTAATAAGAGGTTTGAATATTCAGTACATATAACGAGGCTAATAAGAGGTATGTATATTCAGTACATATAACGAGGCTAATAAGAGGTTTGAATATTCAGTACATGCAGTGTACTCACAGTGAACAATTAATCTGAAATAATAGAGACTTGAATTGGTTCCTTTGCAGCTATAAACTCCTGATGCATTTCGCTTAACATAGTTAAACGTCAACAAGCTGGAGTGCGGCAAAACTTGTGGGGCTGTTGCATTTGTTCTCCACTGGACAAATCCAGATGCCCGACTGCAGTTTAGAGATGCTTTGCTTCCTTCTATTGCAATAACTGTTGTAATGGCTGTTGCTAAAGATACAAGAACACAGTCAGGTACTAGTATTATTATGCAGTAATAACACCAACTCGGTACTGATACTGTAGCACAGAAAAATTTGACATAGGTCTATTAAAATTTCATACATGTACCGTGGTGCATTAATCAAGAAAAGATAATCATACATACATGATTATTTGTTACACTAGCTAGTGAGAATGGAAATGTCAGAAATCCGTGATCAGCCGGCCTGGTGAAAATATGGTATGTTATAAAGCACTAAAAAATAAGTAAATTTATTATTGAAATTTCATTGTAAATTTATTAGTTTTTTAAGTTGCACTTTACTTTTGTATTATAAGGGATTGTTTTACACCCTCTAGACAGTCCTTGATAAAATCTGTAAAATTAAAAAATAACATATTGGTGTGGCTTTGCACAACCAACAGAGGCCTGAACTAATTTGGTGAAAGCATGCAAACTTTGGTTGCCCAGAGCAAGAAAGATTTCTCTGAGGAACAAAACTCACAGTTAGTTAGTAAAAATAAAAATAGTAAACAATCTACCATTTTATATTTGGATAGTTTTAAATGAAGAATTCATAAAACGGTGGAAAGCTTGCAGCTATATTAGTAATACATGGATTCATACTGGTAAAATAACAATGTAGTGAACGATTGAGTTGGCTAATGTGTCCAACACCTGCTTGCTTTTAATAATAAATTACTGAATTATAAAAACTGTAGCACGGGTCAAGATCCAGACACAGCTCAAAAATCAATAAGCATGAAACTGAAACCACTAATGCCATTTATCACGGAAAACAAATCGATCAGATAAATTTAATTACGATGCAATTTGAGAAATCCCAAACAAAAGTTTGATGAGCTTTTTGGAAAATAGAAACATGTAGTTTTTATTTATAGAAAATAAAATTACTTCATGAAAGAAAAATAACTGATCAGAAACTTCTTGCTGGACAATTCAAATATCAACTCTGTCAAGTGTGGGAAATAAATAATATATTATAGTCTGCTAGCACTGGCTGTTCCATTTCTCATGCATACAAAGTACTGTGAAGTAATTTGTTTATCAGCCATTAGAACTTAAGATTAAATTGGCAAAGACATAAAGTGATCGATCGCGTTCTTTCGGGATACAATCCGACTTACAAATTCACTTGATCAAAGAAAACTCTCAAAGCCCACAATTTTATATTACGGTGTATATATATATACACAATATACGGTGATAAACATCGACTTATACATGTATAAACCATTAATTAAGAATATTTCTTTCAAAACATTCAACTCAGCTTGATTTTATTCGTATGTATTAAAAATACAGCCAAAAATAAAATTATTGAACAGTCCACACCACAATGTAATAACTATGCGTTTAATATATGTTTCTTGACGAACATATTTTGTTACTCTGCTTATTGAAATAAAATAATGTCTTAAAACATCTCAAATTCGCAAAGCTCCAAAAACAAAAATAGCAAATACATGTTTCAGTTTTCATACAAAGAATATATTTCTTCTTTGAGCTCTGACAAGCAAAATACATTCTGACCCCGGCACCGCAATCCGTCACAAAGATTTTCGGTTTTCGGAGGACATCCCGGAAATTCGATACTATATGTAACTGTCTGAAGTATGTGTACACTAATTCCTGATAGATAGATAGATGAAGACTTACGATTCAAACTTGTTCTAAAAACATACAAAATCATAAATGAAAAGTGGTTTTAGTCTTATGATAAATGGGCATATTAAATGCATAGTGCCTATTGTCAACAAACGAAAGTGAGCCGAATATAATGAAGTGCTAAGTGCAAAGCAAATCGCTACAAAATCGGATTCGAATGTTTCCTTGTATTTGGTAGTCCTAACCGAATCTAGTTTTAAAAGCGAAAACCACCCCAAGACCAATAAAACCTAGCTGTTTCATTAAATTACTGAATATTTGACTGTAGACCCAAACATAATCGCAGTGTGATTCCATAAACTGATAAATCGAAGTGGTCAAGACTGAACGCTGATAAACGAAGGACGAACGACTGAATTTCATAGCTCCAAACACCTTGCCTTTTTCACTCACTCGTCCAAACATACCTTGCCCAAGATCGCCAACTATCGTAAGCATCCACAAAAGGACCAGAAGTTTCAGACCCGGCCATCTGCTTGTAGATGAAACACTGAGAGAATTGTCAAAAATTCCGCGTTCACCGCCGCGTTTCCTGCGATCGTTTGAGCCTTGAGCATTACAAAGAAATGCAAACATTGCTTCCCTACAGACATCCAACTTATATTACATCACCTATATATGAAATTGTTTTTAAACTTCATTGTGAAAACAGTTTATAAAATCATTTTCATATCAGGATTCGTCTCACTTCCTTCTACACATTTTAGTTCCGCCATTTTTTGTTTGTCAAGGGGCAATTGTGATCACGTGATCAAATGTTTGGGAGCGAAAACGGCACTCACCGGGGACCCCACAAGGTAAATGTATTGTCTTTTTCGCTGAACGCCTCCGGGCTGTCAGCAGGCATATGTCAGCTTATTCGTTTTGAACAGTCTTTCTCTTGCTTCATACCCTTTTTGTATCATCAATTCGAAAATGATAATAAGTAATGCTGCACTGAAACATCTCATCGTACCTCGTGGTTTGAAATAAGTGAGAAATTTAGTACAAAAGAGCATTCGACCGGTAAACGGTTTCCCTGGGTACATCTGTTGCTCAGCTCTTGTTCTGAAAACGATAGTTTTTAAGTAATGATCCAAGTAAGAACTAGGCAGTCCAACGGCAAGGAATGCAGAAAGGTGCTAATTGCGATAATGTTTAAACCGTTTACCTCATTGGCTAAAACAAGAAAATCTACGATAACTTCACCAGCTAGTTCATATTTTTAATTTTAGTACACTAGTTCATTCTTTTGTAGTAAAAACTCTTCAGAGTTTAAGTGAAACAAAAATTCTATGTGGGGAACACAGAAAATTCAAAGCTTTTCTTGGCTTTTGTTTTGTAGTCTTACCATTGGATGAAATCTTAAAGCACAAAAGAAACGACGCTTTGAAGTAAAATATTACTACATTTTATTTCAAAAACATGTTGCGCATATAGGTTAATGTATTCTCAGTATGAAAATCTAAACATTTTAACGTGGGGAAAGCGAAATGCCGCAGAACAATTGACGGTTGCCTAGTTCTTACTCGGACCATAACTTAAACACTGCCGACGCTGCTTTCATAACTCAACGCTAGTTAATGAGTCAAATTCCGAAATTTATGTAAGGTTGAACTTGAATTCTGTGATGTTGACATATCTTAAGAACTGGTCGGTGATTCCAGTAAAAATTCTGCTCAGACGCAATGTTCTTATGTTTTGACAATTTCAGTTTCAAAATGTTCGTTTTGGCCCTTACATATATATGTTTTGCAATACAAGTAAGTGTGAAAATATGTCACAAGTTATAAAAAAGCGAGAAAAGAAAAAAAAACGAGGACTGTAAGAATCGTAATGCATGAATTCATGAGTCAAATATCTGAACGCAAAGACCTCCCGGTCCCAGGCGAAACTGGGACATTTGACATGTACGAATGTATGTATATTTGTATGTTAAAAAAAATGTAGAATTCAAAATATGATGAAGCAGTAAAGCTATTGGATATTAAGAACTTTAAAACTTTGCTTGTTACTCGAGTTTCATGCTTATCATTTCACGCCACTTTCTGTGCCGTCGAGCGATTAAACATAAGCCACTGGCTTGGGAGAACGGGCAACCACTTCCAGCGCGACGACGTTAAATAAATTCTAGTTTAAATTTAAGTTAAGTTTATTTCGATGGCGATCATCAGACTGAAATTTTTTTATGGTGGTTTGAATTTAAAATTAGCTTCGTAAAATTTGTTCTCATTTAGGCATTTCGACAAGAGCTCCGTTCTTTTGTTAAGAAGTGATGCATTGTCTCCGTATAAAATGGTCATCTTCTATGCTAGGCATAGACTGCGTTGCTTTGCGCCGCTTTTGTACGCATTAGCACGTTTGACAATGGACCACTTAATACTGAATGGCTTGTTCTCTTCTTTCAGGTCCCAGACGTGCTTAGATAGGGTAGTGCTAGATGAATGTTTTTCGTTGTTGAAGGACAGCTTGTGATTTCTTAAACGTGCTCTAAAATCATGTTCCGTACTCCCAATGTAAACTTTCGGGAACCGTTTTTCCGCTGATACTGTGGCTTTGTAGACCAGGCGGCGCGTCAAGCATGCACCGTCCAGTGGGCACTCTGTTTTCATTCTGCTGTTGCAGCCGGTGCGTCCGTTGGTGATTTTGGGTTTTAGGGTCTTTGTATTGTGGCGCTTTATTAAAGAGGCCATGTTATGAATTAAAGTGGCCATGTTATGTGTGCATGTATGTATGTATGTATGTATGTATGTATGTATGTATGTATGTATATATGTATGTATGTATGTATGTATGTATGTA
>JAOBYE010569857.1:0-12571 GCA_025403585.1 Parazoanthus swiftii
AGAAAATGCATGTTTCGAAGGATTTTGAGCGAAGTCGACAAGATTTCTGACAATTGAAGAACGTCGAGCTACTAAATGCTCTAAATGCAGTTTGCAAATATAAATTAAATTGATTAACAGTAAGCCTAACACATTGCTTTTTCCTAGTTCGATCGCGGTATCAGTAAAAAATTTTAATAAGGGCAATTGGCCTTTTAGCCTTTTCTTTTTCTTCGTATGCCTGGTGCAAACTATTCTGTTCAAATCAAACTTGTTCAAGTACAAACAACTAAACTCCCTCCACTAGTTATTATGTAATCTGATGAAAATTTGAAACCCTTTTTAGGAAATAAAAACCAGGAAACAAACTGTCGATTTGTATTGTCGATCGTTGTTTACAATAACTATAAGTTTTGCAACATTTCTGTCACATGACAAGTGATGACAACCGCGCCGCATCAAGTTTTCCCGCCTTTCCGTAAGACGACCGTCGCCGTGTGCAACCAACCGTTGTTTAAGGTTTTGTCCTTTTCACTTTAAGTGTTTTACTATTTGATTGGGGAATTTACATAGGAAAGAAAAAGTTGAAACACCAAGAAGAAAATCAACAGAATTTTGCTTTGCGTGTTCAAGCAGAAAAGGCTGCATGATGGCGAAGAATGATGGACAGACTGTACACTCAATACAGTGAAATCGCAATTGAACTCTAGCTACTGATCGTGACAGCATAACGCAACTTTTTTAAAGTTTTGACTTTATACAACCCTTTAAGTTTTGTTGATACTAATACAACTATGATAAAAATGTGCACCCTTTTATAGTTGTAGTTGTTCTTACTTTAAGCTGTTTTGATCCCTCGTAATGATAGAATGAAATGTAAAACTTGACTAAAACTTTTGCACAAACGTCTGAAATGAAAACGAGTAATGGATGTATTGAATCAACAACGTCGGCTGATGGTTAGTTTCCCTTACTATTCTCTGAATAGTCGGTCTTTTGCTTTTTTAAGGGATGAAAGTTGAAATATTTTAAAGCTAGTTTAGATTAAAAATAGCATTTTATTTTGATAAAATGTTATGTTTGGTATTGGTTTCAAAGAACAGAGCAAACATTTTAAAACGAGTTACTCACAGTTTTACAAACTGAAAATCCAGTGGAAGAACTGCTACAACTGTGTTTTTCTTCAAAGGTCTGACAGTTGTGTTGGCTTTAATTTAAAAGACAACACAAAGAGTTTGGCTCGTGTTTTTGATTGTCCCAAGCATAAATCGAATTGTAGAGAATGACAAGACTGATTGCTGAACTCAACGTCGCTGTATTTCTCCTGTTGATGATTTCAGCTGAAGCTGTGCCAATGGAAGAGTGGAAAAGGATTTCTTGAGCGCTTTCAGATCTTCAAGGGCATCGTGATCTTCAAATTCAGCGTTGAATAGGGCGGCGAAAGCGGCAGATTGTTCTCGCTTTTAACGTCAAATAAGCGATGTTTACAGTTTTCACCTCGCACAGCTATTGTTATTGATTTTCTTTTTGCAGCTTTCTGGGTTCGCGACAGAGAAAGAGGTTCTTTCCGCAATTGTTTGACCTACGTACAAATATCTTTATCGTAACTCTCCCCACAGAGAGCAGAAGATCGAAAGGAAATTAGAAAACCAGCGAGGGATATACTGAAAAAACTAATGTAGCTATTTGTCAGACTGTCCTCACGACTTTACTCGAGATTTTCGTAGGCGTTGCGATAACTGTATCTCTGTACTTGCCACGGTCATATCTCATACAATGCAGGTAAAGGCTTGGTAAAATACTTACTAATCACACTTTCCCAAATCGGGAAGGAATAAAAATTAAAACTGTTTTATAAACTAAAAGCGACGAGAGCAAGAAAATTTATTTTCGCCGCCATGTTGTTTGTTTATACCCAGAGCAAATCGCCCGTGACGAGTTTTTAAAAATCCGTGCCGTGATAAGCAACACCGCTGACTACTTGGAGAAACTGTGTTCAGTCACCTTAAATTGTTCCTGTTGGAAAGTATTCGTCTCACACCTAAGTACGTGATGACCACGGCCAGACATTGGGATTTACATAACCGTTAACATTTAAAATTTGATTTATAACTCCGTGGATCCTTCGATTCATTGACAAACCAAAAAATTATTATAACAACAGTACATATTGATCTCGCGGTTACGAGTCAGACAGAAGAGACTGAAGTCATTGGCGAAACAGCCGAGTGCCGACACCTAATCGGTCCCTATTTTAATTTTAGCATTGACCGAAACTCCCTATTATTTCGCCTTTTATTTCAGGGAACTTCGAACTATAAAGAATAGTTTTTGTTGCAAAGCAATCAATACTTTTGAAGTGTGCATGAATACATGTAACCTTTGAGAACTCGAACTAGATTCCTTCTCCCTTCAAGCAGATTTATCACTATTATATTTTATACCCGATAACTCGAATCTTTTAACGTTTCCCTTGAAGGTTCGATTATCGGGAGTCAACCGTATTCACTTAAAATTGTATTCATTTCGGGATGAAAAAAAAAGATAAAAATCGAGACGCATCCACCGTCCACCGTCCACGCAAACAATTTGAAAAATCTTGCATTAATGACAACAAACAATAAATTTATAACAACCAAATTAAGGCACAGGATCAATATTCTTTCTTTTCTTTCTACGTTGCGATTGTTATCAACTATAATGACTTTTTGTTTCGTTACAAAACAATAGTCGATAGCGAATGTTTTTTTTTGTCGGATTGATCCTTCAAGTTGACTTGCGAAGTATGCTGTGTCACAGAAGACGGTTATTTATGAAGTAAACAAATAAACAAACAAATGCACAGACATATTGTACCGATTCAGTGTAGAAAAGCTCGGATATTCTCGGCTTCAACCTAATTCCGAGTAAGTCTAAACGATGTATTTTAACACTTTATGTTTAGAAAAACCTTTTTTTAAAAGTAATTAATCGACTGAGAGACATTATTTGGGTGACTGATTAGCCTGTGTTTGAGACTTCTTTGTTCATTGCCGGCGGGAAATCGCTTATTTTCTATTGCATGGCCAGCTGATTACTATGTAAACAAATGGTCGCTCAAAAATCTTAACACGCTGTTTGGGAGTGTACTTCGGCTTTGGTTACTGCTTTCGAGTGCTCGTCAGAGTCGTGAGAGAAAAAACAACAACAAAGCGTACCGCAAAAACTATATGCCCAAGATTTTTTTAGATTACTCAAGCACTACTCACTTCAGTTCCGCTTTTACTTCTCGTACCTCAGCTTTTGTACTACAACTAGAACATTCTCATTGATAAAGATTGTCCCACTTGCCATTCAGTAAAGTCTTCAGTACTTACTTTCATATAGTTTATATTGATAAGGAAAATATCTTCTCCTTTACTTTACAGCTCATATGTCAGTTTTTCTTGAGTATCAACAACACCAAACATAAGATACTTAAGGTTCTTAACTTTATCCGAGCAATACAGTAAGTTCACATGATGCCGGCAATAACAACTCAGCTACCTTATATATAACTGATATTAAAAATGAATACACTAACCATTCTGTTTTTCCTTTTTCCTATAACTAGCTTCCTGTTATGAATAAAAGATATTCTTTATGAAGTTTTGAAGGGAAACAGTATCAGTAAATGCCTTACCTGCGAATATCTGTATAATACTATGAGGTACTTCACTCACGTTTTGAGTCTTGCTTCCTCTAAGTGACTATTATGTAGTCTGAGAATCGCAGACTATAACTGTTTCTAAATATGAAAAACAACGATCTCACGTCCTGGAAGTATAATCCTGATCTAGGTTTAATTTGTGTCCAGCTGAACGAGCATATTGGTATGAAAAAAGACACCGAGCACTAATGGACAATCTATATATATCTTTAGTGGTTATGCCCGGGCTTGTGACTTCCCATACCCATAGGCTGGGGGATTCGGAGAGTTCGGACGAACACGTGCATAGCTTATTCTGAATTATTAACTAGTTCGTTATTATTTCTATGTTTACTAAAAGCTTTAAGATAAAAATGTGCGTTTACTGTTGAAAAAAAAAAGAAAGAAACTGATTTGCTAGTCTGTAAACATACAAGACCGCCAGTTCGGCCATATAGTAATTACAGGTTCGCTTTGTAGCTTAAACGAACCCATCCCCCCGTTTTTTTCGTTACGAACTCATGGTGACGTAATCACGGCATCAGCGTATATGCTTGAGTGAACTGACTTCCGCTTTAGGAGAATTGAAAAGTTCCGCTTTCACTCAATCTAGTAATGTGCCAGTTGTTGACGAGAAAAATTTGTGGCTCAACTCAGCAAAAAGACATGATTATTATTCCCGCTGCTGTAAGGATTTAATATGTTCTTAAACCAAAGTCCTTTTTTCAACGATAAGCTTGTAGGGTAGAAAAAAGGTAGTTCAAACGAGCTGATGCGAGTGCGAGAGCGCGTCAAGCATATCCTGCCTCAAAGATTATCAACTTCTTTTCTTTTTGAGATCAGTCAAGCTCATAAGTTAGGCAGAAAAGTGTGGATAAATTATAAGCAAACTGGAAACAGCTCAGTGTTATCTTGGTAAAAGTAACTACCAATTTTTCAAAATGCTGCCTCAAACGACATTCATAAAAGTGCTGTTAAAAAGGTTACAACTTATTATCTTAAACATAACAATTAAGTATTTAAACATAAAAGACAGAAAATGAACACGAAAAAAGAAACCGGCTAGAACAAAATTGCATACTCCCGTAGAGCAGTTTGTTTGCCGCTTGTCAACTGCAGGTTCCACTTCACAATAGCACGAAACAATGTAAGAGTACTCAAGTTTCTATTTCAAACTAGCGACGAACTATTTTTAGAAACTCTGATCTGACTGACTTGTTCATTACTCCATAAACTATTGGATTAACGGCATTGCCAACAAAACACTGGAAAAAGTAGTAAACGTTATAAAATGATGCTTAGTTTCGGCATCTTCCAACAGCTTTGAAGAAACCAAAATAACGGCAACAAACATGGGAAGCCCACAGAGATAAAACCAAACAACAAGTAGCAATACAACAGTTCAAAATCTGGTGATCTAGTTTTGTGATGCCGTGATATTTCAGTGAGAAACAACCAGTCCTCCCTTCTTTTTTCTCTCTCGCTCCCCTTCTCCCTCCCTTTTACGCCGCTACGCAGGCTACAAATTTTGGTGTGTTGATACACTTAGAAAGAGCCCGGATGTGAAACAGTGCTTGCTCAAAACATTTAGCCTTCTTGCGATAAGGTTCACTTGTCCCGAGCATTCTGGAAAGCGGCAGTGTGCTTGTTGTGGTCCACAATCTCCCAGCGCCCCATCCAAGGTCCCCCGATTGTTGTGTCGAACTCCGGGTCATCCACGTACTTTTCCTGAACAATGGGAAATGGAATGAAAGTTGTAGACAGTTTTCATGTTTATACTAACCACCAACCAGAATTTTCTTCTGTATATGTTCTTCTTTCAAGTTTGTTTAGTCACAAGATCATCCGTGTTTGTAAGGATATTAACATTTTTCTACAAACCGTCGTAATTTATTTTCAACGCAAAACCATTGCAACAAAGTACACAATATAGCAGGTGAGAATTTAACGTTGTCGTAAAATATCGGACTCCTAGAAAAGTTAAGACAAAACTATTAATTTAAAAAACGGTTAGCATTTAATCAAGGAAACTCAATTCCTATGTGATCTGCAGAGTGACACCTGGGTCACTGTGGTTTCTTGGTTTCTTGTGTCAAAACAATTCATTGGTTTTTTTTTAATTAGAACTTCAAAAAATGAACAAGTACCAATCGTGTTTGATTACTTCACCTTCTCCATCTTCGTTGTTTCGCTGACACGTTTATCCTGCAGCTTAGTGCGATCTATGCGAGAAAATTCCTCCCAGTCAACCACATAATTAGGGTCCTTTGAGCTTCTCAGTAGAATATTGTCCTGTACAACATAGCTTAATCAGTGCAAACTTAATTTGTGCCAGTGGTAACTATATAAGCTATAGTGATTGACAATAAATAAAAGGAGGGAACTGGTGACAAAACAAAGACAGGGTAATAATGATAGGGAACTGTGAAATGTGTAGCATCCTGCGTGAAGAAATGTACAATTTATGATCAATATCAGTGACTCAAAAACTGTGTTTGTGGTTGTCAAGTGGTATAAGATAATGATGGCAGTTAGTATAGTGAATTGATGATGGTGATGGTGACAGATGGTAAGGGATTGATACAGGTGGTAGAGCAAACACAATTGTTGAAATAATACATAGGTGATAATTGCGGTTCTAAATAATTGTGAAGTTTAAGTTGGTGAATGGTATTAGATGGGTCATGATGTTGGTAAATGACAAGGATGGCAGTGGTGGGTAATAGGTAAATGGTACAAAATAAGTTATAACAAAAATGACAAATAGTGATTGGGTGGTATTAAAGGTGAATGGTAATGAACAGGCGATAATGATGATAAACTATATTGACTGGATGACAATTATAGTGAATGGTAGTGAACAGGTGATAATGATGATAAACTATATAGACTGGATGACAATGATAGTGAATGGTAGTGAACAGGTGAAAACAATAGCAAACGATATTGGACAATTAGATAGTTGTAGTGAACAGCTGATAATGATGGTGAACAAAAATCTTAAAAAATAAACAATGATGGTGAATGATAGCAAAAAGGATGTAAGGATAGTTAGAACGAAAGTAAACAAAAGCTAATGATAGTTTACGGCAGCAAACAGGTGAAATGATGGTGAATGATAGGAAGTAGGTGATAATGGTGATGAATGATAGTAAACAGGTAACTGAGGTAAATGGAAGAGAGTGGGTGATCAGATTAGTGAACGGTAAATAGATGATTCTGAGGGGTTGGTGATAGGGTTGGTTAATGATAGCAAGTGGGGGTATTAAGTGGTATTGGATAGGTGATAATTATAAAGGAGGTGATTGATAATGAACGGGTGACAATGATGGTGAATGATAATGAACGGGTGATAAAGATTTTTATTGCAAACCTATAGCGTTTTTGTTTTGTTTGTAATAATAATCTAGAGATACATCTTCTAGACATTTTTATTAGTTATATAGCTTATTAACAGTCAGTTGGTGATAACTAAATGATAGTGAATAGATTGGAAACATACACGATGCAATGGGGAAGGGATTAGGAAAGAAACGGAATTCTGGCCTCATGTTTCATACAAAACACATATCTCACCTTTAAACCATAAAAACCATTTGGTTTGTCGGGGACTTGCCACCTCAGGTCCATACTCCAACGTATTTTGTCAGAAAAGTTTTCCAGACTGTAACAAAAAAACAAATTATCATAATTTCCCTTTAAATTGCGCATCTTACTTCAATCGTAAAACTATGAACCGGTTGGAAAGATACGCATCGTTTTGTCCTAAGGGTGTCGTAAGCAGATTGCATGTGAGAAGTGGAGGCAAAAGTCTTACCGTGTAAATCAACCTTAACATATTAAAAACAACATTAACTTTACGGCCAGTTGGGGGAAAAAGGCAGACTTTATCTACAATATGAATCTTCTGTGGGGAATCATGTTGTTAATGAACAGAACACCTCCAAACGGCACCTCGCACAGAACAATGTCTTTCTCAAGGTCAACACCTGCAAAAAGAAGAGAAAAAAAATGCGGTTCTGATTTAACTTAGGCACAGACAGACTGACATGTTTAGTTTCTTGAGCACAACAACGCTTTTCTCATTGAACTTTAGATACCACCGTAATTTTCACGAGTTTTTTCTTTTCTCCTTAAAAATGAATAATTTTAAAATCATAGTTGATAGGTTGCTAGAAGCTATAAATAATGTCTTTAGTAATCACGATTCTTCTGAGCCTTTTGTATGAATTCATTAACTTTTCAGTTTACTGCACAACCATCCTGAGTCTGTCAGTATAACAGCCTCTCTTTTTGTCCGACTGTCTTCTTTCGGTCTGCCCGTATATATGTATATGTGTGTTCATCTATGAGATACGACCCGAATTCTTACCCAATGTTGTCTCCATTTCTTTCTCATCCAAGTCCACATACCAAGTTGGCCCCGCACAGCAAGTGTGTTTGGCAAGGACTCCTGATCTGTGGCCAAAGCGGGCTACCTACAGGTTAGGGTGGGAGAGTAAGACGATACTGAACAGTTTTTTGGGTTACGAGGGGGGGAGGGGGGGGAGTAGTTAGTTTTGCACAAAACCATTTATTTTGCTCCTGAAATTTGCAGTTTTTGAAAAAACATTCATTATTTTAAAACTTTCATCATGCATGAATGATAAGGAAGCATATAACAGTAGCAGAAATTACGGACTTTCTGTCGCCGAGCAAAACAAACCACGAGAATTCATGTTAAGCCCAATTTTAATTTTAAAAAAAAATTAAAAAATCAATAATCAGTATGGTATATATGCCTAAAGTGAGTTTATGCGATGAAAGAAGGCGATGAAGTGGTAATCAAGTAAATACACAAAGAACGTGTGAAGGCAAAGACGTTTTTCAGAGTGAAGTCTTTTGCGTATTTGAGAAATACTAAAAAAGATCGGTCAAGGATGGGTAAGGGAGACTCTGTCACATCCGTAAATTGAGCACTAATGTTGGTAACCTCGAGCTTCTTCTGGTAGACTGCCAACATACGCCACTCACCTCCATGCAACCATTTTCCCGATTGGTGTCAAGTAATGGAATCCAGGCTGTTGGTTGCAACACTTCACACGCCTCTGGGGTTAAATACGCACTGTCTGCAGGGATGCAGCTTATGTAAGTCTTTGTCGCACTATCATCTAACATGATTTAACATCACTGATGACCACTTTTACGTCCATTATACTCTCAATGCGCAAAACTTGCCCGCGGAGGAGTGGACACATGCATCAATAAATTAACCAATGTGTGGACTCGTTTTCCGATTCTCTCAGTAAAGATTCTGTTAGAATAACACGACTTTTCATCGCTTACGAAAAAAGCACTAATTTTTTAATCTCATCTAATTTAACCTAATATATATAATTATATAACACTCTTTTAATTCTCAAATCTCAAAAACGCTTTACAAAATCATGAAATGTGCTGAATGTATAACACAAATGGTGTACCATTAAAATGGTAAGCAAATTAATTCAACAAACAAAATCTAAATAATATAAGAAAAAAGACGCAAAGCCTAAGTTCTAAATTCTCTAATAGGTTAAACAAATAGCTTTTTTTTAAAAAGAAAAACGTTTTTAAGTTGTAATAGAATCGCTCTTTGGAGTATTGCGCGCAAGTGCGTTCCATAGATTAGGGTCACATACAAAAATGGTCCTGTAGCCATACGTTTCTAGGTTGTAACGAGGCACTTTGAGAAGTGCCTTAGTGCCAGATCTTGTGTTGCCTTTTGAAACATATGGGTCAGTAGTCCTGTAAGGCAGGAGCTGTACTTTAGTTCTATGGTCAGCTTAGGGCGCAATGAAACTCATGCATTGCTATCCTGCAGGTTTGTAAAAATGTGTTGGACCACGAAAAAATCATACTAAAAACAAATGTGCTGTGACCAAAACAAACAAACCTTGATGCCAAGGAACTGTTACTTCCGCATTTCTAGGTACCTGCAGGAATTAAGTACACGTAAACATTACAAAACAGATGAGACTCAAGTTGGTAGTTAACCCTTTGTTGATTCTTTTTACACCGCAGCACTATTTTGCCCAGTATGTAATGTTACTCGATTATAACATACTGTCTTGAAACGTTATGTTCGAGTGGATAGTACAGTAATGATATTAATCTTGATATATATGGAATGTGTACACGGACATGTATCAAAAAAGCAAGCGTTCATAACGATGAAGGACCACAAATTAAAACTAACAAAAGCAGAACATTTCTTAAGCTCGTAGATGAGCACCGACCGAAGTCCAACCCACTGAACAAAATCTTCAGCAGGATCGGGTAAAGCTGTATGAATAACATGAAAGGCGTTATCAACCGATACAAAATAAAACTCTTCAGGGAGAACCAGGATAGCACGACCTCATTGGAGAAGTTATGCAACTGCACATCAAAACCCGGCTGCACCATGAACAATACTTGCTTGGAGAAAAAATTTACCTACAAAGCCACCATGATGGCAGACAACAAAAATACCAAAGAATACATTGGAATGACGGAGTACAGCTTCAGATTAAGGCTTGGCAACCATATAAAGTTGACGAACAACGAGAAATACAACTCAAATACAGCGCTTATTCCGTCAAGTGGAGTGTGAACAAATGCCTATAGAAGCGGAAGCAGCCTGTGCCTCGTAGAAAAGCTATGCTTTATAAAAGCAGACATTAAATTCACTCTTGAACAAAAGTTCAAGACAAATTTCGCCATGGGAACAAAAATTACGCGACGAATTTTAAACCGCCTGAAGTTTTCAACCATCGTGATCGTGTAAGATCACGCGTAAAAATTTGTAGAGTTTTTAAACTATTTTAAACTATAGGTTAAAACCAATAGACCCTTCGATTTTTAATTTTTAAGTGTTATAGCTCTGTTTTTACATTGCGCATTCCGCGCAAGTGGCATGTGCTTATGTGCTCTTAACCTTATCTGGGCTTGGGGGGGGGGGCACTTTGTGCCCCCAGTTGGTTTTTCTTAATTTTCTCTGCAATGGAGAAAGATAGAAAGACCAACTTTGGTGACTTTTCCAAAAATTTTATAAGGAACATTTTGATATATATTGTGGTGTGTCAACAAGCAAACTGTTGCCATGGCAACAAGGTTTTGCAAAACTGTTTTTTCCCATTTTTTGCTTCGAAGCATTAAGACAGGAAGAAGTGCACTTTTTCATTGTATATGTGCTTATATCATATCAGTTACGTTGTCTTACTTACGATATACCAATTAGGCGTCATATTTTAGTAAGAGCTCTGACTGCAATGCATTGTGGGTGATTTTCCGTTTTTTTATATTGCCAGATTTTGTCAGATTGTTTAACAATTTTTTTTTAGAATATTTAACATTTAAGGTGGGAAACATATTTAACAAGCTTTTCTTTGTATATTTAAAACTAGTTTAAACTGGAAATGCTTTTTAAAGTTACGGAACACACACTTGAAATATGTCACAGAAACAACAAGACTTGCGCCGGCGTAAAGTGACTTTATACTTTGTTACAAGGATTGAATTGGTAAAACTCTATTTGATTCAATATTGCGTTATTACACACATAAAATGATAATATTGAATTCATTAAATGTTTTAAAATTAAATTTCATAGAAAAACCAAAAAATACGAAAAAATGACCAATTTAATGACGTCATGATGACGTCATCATTGCAACACCACTCCAAAACACCTTAAAATATAAAACTTCACTCAAACATTGTTTCTGTCTAATATCATTTCACTTGACCCAATATTACAGATTTTACAGAGGGGGGGGGCATTTTAAGGCCTAAAAAGCCCAGCCCAGATAGGGTTAACAAAACCACTCTCACAAGAACGTAATCGGCCGATCATGCTTATGTTGCTTTATTCTAACTGTAGCTTTTAGTTATACTGCGCATTCTAAGGTCCGTAGGAAGGGGGGCGTGGGGGTGCGTTTGCCCCCCTCCAACCACGGATCCAAAATGGTCCGCAGTTGGAGGTTTAATAAGATTACGAAGAAGCCCAAATAGGTTTATTCTAACAGTTGTTGCTACCGTAAATCGAAACGACTAAAAAACAAAAAAAACGGCCGTAAGTGTGTTTGTCCAATAAATTTGGCTTTTAAGAGTCCAAGCTTACGAAATTTGCACCCCCCCCCCAACAAAAATCCTCTCTACGGGCCTGCATTCTTCCAGTTATCAAATATATACAATAATGAAACAGCAAAAGCAAGTTCTGTACAAACTTTTGCTCTCAAGTTCCACACTGGGTGACCTGCGATGTCTGGCCCTATAAACTGTTCCACCACGTTCAACACTCGTTCATTTGACCATAGCTCCCCGAATGCCTAGTTGAGACAAAGCAAACAGGATAAAGGTAGTTTTGTGAGCTGCCTCTGAAATATGGCATTTTATTTCGCATTATCACTATCTCTGCAATCATAGTCATTGTATACAGCATTGGCAATGGCAGACGACTTTGTTACTGAGCACTCTGCTTCTAATTCAGTGGGAGATGAGTTGTCTTTCCTTTTTTATGTGATTTCTATCGGACACTGTTCTTAAAGTTAAGAAAATCATTCGTAGAAATTTCTTCATGTGAAAAACGGTATGAAAGAGTATATTCTTATTATAAAATAAACGAGAAGTAATTAATCTACCAGAAAAAATCTATATATCAATGTTTCCCCAAGAAACGAAAGCTACCGCCATTAAGAATATAACAAAATGTATAACAGTATGACATACACTATGGTTGTAGTATTGCAATTGTAGACTTAGTGAATAAGCATTTGATAATGTTCAAGGTTGTAATATATGTCATTTCGTATTTGGTATATGGTAAAAGCTGTATATATAAATAAATAAATAAATAAACTCTAACTAGAGTCTTCCAGGCCAGTAGGCAGGGGGGGGTGTGCGGGGTGCGTACGCACCCCTCCC
>JAOBYE010569968.1:0-27421 GCA_025403585.1 Parazoanthus swiftii
ACTGCGTGGTATCTTTCAACATTGATTTCGTTGAGCGGAAGGAAGGCTAGGGTTAGGTGCTTCAAAATGGACTCACAAAGCGTTCTTCATTTATCTTTATGGCATTATGCATTACATTTTCTACTGTGTATAAATATTGATAAAATCTTCGATAAAAGTTTATAAAAATGTTTTCGTCCGTAGAACATCTTTAGAATAACATTATAACATTATATTACTATTACTATTATTATTATTATTATTATTATTATTATTATTTTTACAGTTAAACTTACTGTTATTGATATTATTACTACTGTTACTCTCTAACTGAAACCGGTTTCTACTACTAGTACTGCTATTATTATAATTATTATTTTATATTACTCTTATTGTACTATTACCATTACTATTATTATTGTTGTTATCGTTATTATCATTATCATTATTAATATTATTATTATTACCATTTCCATGATAATATCGGTGATAATATTTCTCATTTATTTGTTGCTTTTGAAAGTTTCTGCACCTTTATTTTTTTATAAGTAAAAGTTTGAGCTGATAAGTGATGTAAAACTTTCTAAAATAATGAATTTCTTGCAACAGTTTTTGAAAAAGGTTTCCCAAATTTTCAAACTGTATCTTTAGTTGTTTTTAAATTACATAAATATTACTCAATTCTTCAAGCAAACGCCTGAAATAACGAGCAACTGGAACCACAGTAAAAACAGTGATGGCACTGGATCGTTTTCAAAAATTTCAAGAAGCATCCAAGTGTCCGTGACGCATAAAGGGAACAATATCCGTTTCTTCAATTTTGATTTTGGATCCTTGTAATCAACACTTCTCTGCATTTGTGAATTTTATGATAGGCCGGGATTCGCTCATTCTTTTTTATTTCATTTGAAATCTAGTGAAAAAAATCATTTCAGTACGGATTTTAGTCCCACCCGGTTATTCTTATTTCGGGATTGAATTCAAGCACTGAACTTCCGATCTGAAGATCACTCAAAACAGTGGAGAGAGTCATGGAATTCAAGACAAAATGGCACCAAAAATGGAGGGGTTTCAGGGCATGGGAACTATTAGAAGTTGTGACAACATTTTTCTGTTGACTGTAAAAGGATATCTTCTTCAGTACTTGGTATTTTGGCCAAATAAAAACAATTCCCGATTTCTAAATGGCTGCCGCATTAACTGTTTTTATTTAAAAAAGAAAAAAACAGAAAATGTTTGGATTTACCACTCGAGTTGAACGCAAAGACTCGTCTGCTGTTTAGCTGGCTGCATGTTTGTAAAAAAAAACAAAAATAAAACAGCACGCTGCGTTTTAATACTTTTCCAAGGACTTCTGATGAGAAACCGGAGTTTTTTTTATTTGGTCTTAAATATACCTAAAATATGAAAAATTGTCAGTATGTACTTTGAAACAGACATTGGGTGTGTTAAACCCAACTGTTTAATGATTTGACGATAATTGAAAAGAAGAACGTCACAAAGCTAAACACATGCCAAGGTTCTTAATGACCCCAACCAAATGAGCTCAATTGTTATATAAGAGGTTACTCATTAGTTTTAACTGAACTGAACAAATGTTTTGTTATATATTGTCCCATCATACAAAATTGTTAAAGATTTTAATTTCGGTTTATTAATAGTAGTAGGGGGTATCTCTTTTGAAGGAATTTCAAAAATTACTTCCTACAGGATATGAGTTTAAAACGGAATTTTCTTACCACAAGCTGACGACCAAATATACAGATCGAACTCCAACAAAATAATAGTACTTATCTACAGGATACGAAGTAACTAAATTTGGTGTTACTTATATCATTATTATTTTGTCAGTAGAATTGTTATCGTTATTATCCACAGCTTTTTTTTATCGATAAATTATTGCTACATTCCATTTAAGGTGCATGTTATCTTTGCAAACGACTTTTTTTGGGAAAATATTTCAACGATTACAGATAAATATTTAGGCTCGTACACTTTTAATAATTTAGAGGCGAGATAATATTGCACGGCAAATGCTTAACTTCAGTTCAAAACACAGTTCTACATTTTTTTCTGATAGAAGTTGAAAAAATTGGGGTTGTAATATGCCGTTTGCTTGAACCGAAGTGAAACAACGCTGACTGAATTCAATTTTAACCTTGGGCTAATATATTATTGTTGTTCACAAATGTTAAGTTGAAACAAACTATATTTTCTCTCTATTTTCTTATTTTACAGTCCATACTGAAAAACAGGACGACATTAGCATTAAGGATAAGCATTAATATTTTTATTTATATTTTTATTATTATCTTTATTATTATACTTAAAGGAGAAGATTAAACGCAAAACTTCAAAGAAAGATTTTATGATCGGCAGGTGTTGAACATAGAATTTGTCCAAGCATTATTCTAGAATTTTCTGGAGCAGTACGCGAGTGGTAGAAGATAAAACAGACGGAGAAACCATAATATGTAAATTATCAATTATGTCTAGTGTTATTTAAATGGTAAAAAATTAATTCAAATAAGACAAAGATGTCGCCCAAGCGGTAGGCTATTTAACATTTTAAAGCGAATGCTAAAACAAAAGACCATTAGACAAGCTGATGTTTCTTGTACTTTTGCTTTCACTTCTCATTCATATGAAGATAAAAGCGTCGATAAAATCAACACTGCTACGCGTTGTGCGTTCATTTTGAAATATTTTCTGTAAACAAAATTTTAAGATTGCCGGAATTATGTCAAGTTTTGAGAGTTAAGCTGGACGTAGTCTGGATTGTGCAAGTTCCCTGGTGGATTCCGGAATCGCCAACAGTATCCGGACATCTGTTAAAAAAAAAAGAAATAAAATTTAGAATTTTAATCGTACGCGACTTGGATTTCGCCATCGATTAAGTTACCAAACGAACTGAATTTGTGTATTATCTTCGGAGGTGCAATTAAAAATGTTTTGTTAGACTCATATGTTAGGCCATACGAGAAAAGATTTGATTCAAGGCGGCTATTGTTGCCACACTCGGCACTTACGTCAAGCGCTTCACGCAAAGCTGTCATCCTTTCAGTAACCATAGCAACTACCTTCTTCCGCGGCCTCGCTTACGCACAATGACGTCATTGCTGCGTAGAGCCTATGCAAAGCATGTATTTCTCTATTTGACTGGGGGGCGAAATGTCATTGTCAAGCAAAATCAGTCAGTTCCTCGAAGATTTTCAGAGTACTAAGGTCGATTTTCATAGGCCTTCAAAGGCGCTTGTGGTGGCGTGTGGCTATGGGGATGGCAGTGGATCGTAGAAAAACTGTTAAGGTTGGATTTTACGACATCGAGAAGACAGTTGGCAAAGGAAACTTTGCCGTAGTGAAGTTGGCTCGTCATCGAATCACTAAGAGCCAGGTAAAGGGCTTTGTGAATGTTACTCGACTGTTACAGGCTAACCTTCTGTGCGATTTGTGTGGTGTGGTGCTGAAATGACGCGGGATTCTTGCTTTGACCATCTTTTCAAGTTTTGCTTTCTTCCTGTTATAGGTTGCCATAAAAATTATCGATAAGACTCAGCTGGACGAAACAAATTTGAAGAAGGTCTATCGGGAGGTTCAAATCATGAAACTTCTTCAGCATCCACAGATCGTTAAACTTTATCAGGTAAGAAAAGCCGTTCACTGCTGTACAGACATTTAACCTTGCTAAAGCATTCGCTTGCCGATCGTCAAACGTACAACCTCGACTGCTCTAAAACAGATCCTTGTGCACTTCTTCTTTTAGGTTATGGAAACGAAAAGCATGCTTTATCTGGTCACCGAGTATGCAAGCAATGGCGAAATGTTTGGTGAGTTTGCAAGTTAGGACTTCACGAAGATAAAGGATGTTTAGTTTGTGTACAGGCCTGAAAAAGTTGGAGTTTTATTTAACGACTTAGTCGAGCTTGCACAGCACAATCCATATGAATCATTAATGTACATTTGATGATTTAGTTTCGCTGCCCTATAGTCATTATCATGAAAATCGTTTTATTTTAACTGTTCTTTTGGCACGCTTCTTTTGGTAGATTTATCTGTTAAAATGAAAAACGAGGTTGGTATCGGTTGAATGTGCCCATGTGTGGACAAAGAACAGCATTTAGTTTATTTGCTTACGCAAGGGGGATGTCAGTTCGGTGGCTTCGCCGAACCAATTTCGATAATTCATCATGTGTCACCAAACTTCTAGAACAGATGCGATTCATCTCGATGTCTCGTCGTTTAAACCGTCAAAGTTGAATTACAGGCTTGCGACGTTTAATGGAAAACTATGCTTAAGAGAACCAAACTCTAAGCTCGATAATTTGTCAGAAAATTTAAAAAGCTTCAAAAAGTTGGAATTTTGCTGAAGCCTGCTGTTGCTGATTGTTTTCGCCAATTCTTGAATAAAAACAGCAGAAATTGTTTACAGATTTGTATTCTTTCTCGCGTCACGATTAAACAACTGTTCTGGAATAACATTTTCAAAGGGCTTTTCTAGCGCATTTAGCGGCCCATAATTTATTTACACTACAACTTTGCAATAAACACCATGTTGTTGCCCCAAGCACCGCTTACCGGCTCCAACTTTTAAAATTCTTGTTATTTTCCAAACTTACTGGAGTGTTTCGTGTCAGTACAGGTCGAGGATGACAAAATGTCTTTTGTGAACTTCCTTTTTCTTGGCTGAGTCAACATAAATTGCACTTGATTAAATCTTCTAACATTTTAAATGAACTATCAGATGATATTCATGGGGTTCAAGGATTAAACCTTTGGGTCCAGTCCCCATCAGCCATTTGCGATTTTTGTCTACTCCCCCCCCCCAAAAAAAAAAAAATTCTCTCCAGAATGCAAGGTTGCGATAGCATGACCTTCAAAGACACTGTTGATTTCTAGTTCTATGAGAAAACTTTATACTTACGAACCCCCTTGCCCAATTCAAACTAGCAACAGCTTGTGTATGGGAAGATGTCAAAAGTCTTTTGGATTCATTGATTTATAGCAGTGTTAGAAGATTTGAAAAATGGAATAAATTAGTATAAACAGTACTACTTGCTTACAAAACTTGTTATAATTTGTATTTCAGATTATTTAGCCCATCACGGAAGACTACCAGAGAAAGATGCAAGAAAGAAATTTGCTCAAATACTAAGTGCTGTTGAATATTGCCATGATCGGCATGTTGTGCATAGAGATCTAAAGGTTTGTCCTAACTGTTTGTGTATCGTAGATCAGCCTCTTGTTTTGACTTTTACCATACATCACAGAATATCACACTTGCTGTAATTACATGATGATTAACACTTTAAATTAAATATTTCTATTTTCCTTCAAGATTTTA
The DNA here is from genome assembly GCA_025403585.1 of Parazoanthus swiftii. NCBI lineage: Eukaryota > Metazoa > Cnidaria > Anthozoa > Zoantharia > Parazoanthidae > Parazoanthus > Parazoanthus swiftii. The sequence continues at coordinate 5,321 of JAOBYE010569968.1, forward strand.
TAATTGATAAGTTCAGTTCACATGGTCAACGGGATTGAAAAGCTGCCTTTTTTTAATGCAAAACTGAGTTTCATCATGCAAAAATAATTTAAAATAATGTTTCACCAAGAAGTGAAGATGCAAGAACACTCAGAAACCCACACAAACACACACAAATATATGCCTCGAAGCATTATACAAACTCTAATCTCTAATTTTTGTAAGTTCCAAATTGGTTTTAGCCTAATGATCCCAATTTATCAAATTAATTTAAGTAGTTTTGTCCTTTAATATTAATTTGTTTGATTCTTATACTTTTTAGAGGAGGTTAGTCTTGAGTTTGTGGGGTTCCCCATTAATGCTCCATTCTTGGTAATTCCTTAACAGATCCAGACATTTTTTGAAACAGCTGTTTATATGCATACATATACATACAATCACATTACATAAATGGGCTTTGAGATAAAATTGATGCTTGAAGTCAAACTTCTTTCTCTTCTTTCACGGGTCACTTTGAACATGATTCTGAGTATAGCTGACTGTAACTTTATTTTTGACTGCTTGAGTCATCTTCAGGGATTTGACCATAACCCTTCAGATGGCACAAGAAGTTGAAATAGTGTGGTTTTAATTAAACAAAATTTTAATTCAAGACCTAATTCAACTGCTGATACTTAAGCAGTTAACGTTACACTTAATTTTGTTGATTTTGCTGCTGCTGGTTGTTGATGGTAGCACTTTGAAGTAGTTACAGCTGTTAGAAAAAATAACTTGATCAATACACTCACCTGTCTTTTGTCTTGCTTATGCTAAACTCCTGGACAACACTTCTGTCACACTATGCTAATTTTTGTTGTTTTGTATATTTCATTTTACAGGCAGAAAATTTGTTGCTAGACCAAGGAATGAATATCAAGATTGCGGGTGAGTTTTAAACTTTCACACTTTGGAAAACTAACTTGTGTTGCATATTTTAAATGTAATCTGCAAGTTTCAACCAGAACTTGAAATAATATGGGGTTTGGGGAAGGAAAAACATGGGGGAAAAAGTTAGACAGATGAAGCTTCTTAGTGAATTAGAGGCTATTTTTAAATGCTTTTTGAGTAAATAGTGGAGTTAGCATTAGCTAATTGAACTGGCGTTTGACGGCATTCAGGGGGGATATCAGGGGTCACATTTTAGTTCATATCAGAAGTACAACTTATTTACCAACAACTATTTAAAAATACTAAACCATTATTATTCTAAAGGTTTTTGTTTGACCCCACCCCCTCCCACTTCAACTTTTTCTTTGGTCTAAAACTACATGATGTATTAAATCCTACCTAAAATAATTAAACAAAAATAACAGTCTGTGATAGTCTTAACCAGACACTGAGTATGCATCTCTCTTTTTTTGTAGATTTTGGTTTTGGAAATTATTATAAACCTGGAAACCCTCTCAATACATGGTGTGGTAGTCCGCCATATGCCGCACCTGAGGTGTTTGAAGGCAAAATCTACGATGGACCACAACTTGACATATGGGTAAGGATAAATGAATTAACTTACATTTGTCTTTGTCATTTTGACTTGTTGGCTTGTAGATATTAGTTCTCATTTTACTTTGAAATTTGAAGTGAAGTCCTCCCCTTCCAAAAAAGAAGGCTTTTTGAAGAATACTATTTCATGGTCTATTTTTTTTAATGATTTTTAACCACATCTTTATTTGCAGAGTCTTGGAGTTGTTCTCTACGTCTTGGTCTGTGGAGCCCTTCCATTTGATGGAGCCACACTTCAGGCTTTGAGAGACAAAGTTCTTGAAGGCCGATTTAGGATTCCGTTTTTCATGTCGACAGGTATGACGCATCAGGTTAACCTCAGCTAATAGTTTGTGTGGACAGTAACAGTTTGCCATGACAGGAGCATAAAAAAATTATTTATTTATACTAAACACGTTCATCCAGAACAGTGGCTATGTCAGAGCTTTGACTTTAATGGATCAGTTGGTGTTAAACAAATTGTTCCAGAAAATAGTCATACCCAGCACATAGCGATAAATAATTTTATTGGAAGTCTGTGTTCGGGGGATCTTATGAGCCAATTTTTTGAGAGTTTACAGTCATATTTATGGGACTTTTCTTACTCAAAAAGTAAAGACCTCAGTATAGTAAACAAAAACAATATTATGCAGTGTAGTGCTGGGTGAACTGAACTATTTTTGTCATCAAACTTGCAAGGAAATATAGTTGTTTTTATATGGCTTACTGATTTTGTTATTAAAGGCTCAGGGTTTGGATATTAATTTTAAAATTTGCTACTCGTTATTGCAGAGTGTGAACACTTAATTCGGCATCTCTTGGTCAAGGAACCCTCACAGCGTTATAGTATTGAACAGATAAAAAAACACAAATGGCTCCAAAAGGACCCAGCAGTAAAAACAATCCTGGCTTTTAATGAGACAGACAACAATAAATGTCCAAAGAGTGCAGGAGGAATTGATGAATTCAATGAACAGGCCATGGGGTTAATGCAGGGACTTGGAATTGATATTGCTAAAACAAAAAAGGTATGTAATAAAGTTTGAAGGTTTCTTCAATTGATTATTTTTTCATTGTTGCAGTTAACATTACATTTTCTTTAATTTGATGCAGTTTTTTTGAAATTAATAAGTCCAGTAAAAGCAGCATTTTTTAAGATTAATATCTAACAGTACCAGATAGAAAGAGTACAGGAGACCAGCGTACCTCTCTTTAGCTACTTAATAAAAATAAAACTGTTGTCATGATATTTGCTTGTTAGAAATTTTTGTTAATGTTAAAGGCTAAAAATATATTGTTTAAATTTAAAACCAAAACATTTTCAACCATGCGGTCATCAGCACTGGTGGCCATTGATACCACTGATGATTACTGCACAGTCGAAAAAGTTTTGGTTTTAATTTTAAGCAATATTTTTTTAGCCTTTATCATTAACAAAAAAAGTAAATATATAAACAAAATAAAACTAACAATACTATAAAGTGATAATAACAGAAACAAATTGAAAAACAGTACAAATAATGTTAATAATAACAGGTAATAATAATATAAGAAAAGGTATTTTTGTCTTGAAAATTACATTTTGGTATTTTATTGAGTAACTGGTATCTGGCTGGTGTTTTTGGTTACTTTTTGGATTGAAAATAATATGTTGTAATATCACTGGCTTATGAATGTATTATTTTGGGTAAAGTTTTGGTGTATGAAAGGCGTTGAATTATGGCTTCAGTCATATCTCCCTGCCACTCTTATATCAGTGCACTCCCTGGATCAATATTTTTAAAAGAGGTCCAGAATGTGGCAGATTAGGAAGACATTAATCAGTTGCATGTTTTCTCTTTGCAGTCCATCGTAGAGAATGCTTATGACCACCACACAGCTATTTATTATTTGCTGGTTGATCGCCTACGGCAACATAGGTCCAGCTACCCTCTGCAGACCCAGTTAGAAACCAAACTTCGCAGGCCGAGTGGTATTGCTGAGGCTGCCATGATTGGGGGAACACGGGAAGTTGTTGTTGTACCAGATCGAGCAGCTGCTGCTCGTGCTGTAACACTTCGGCCCAGTCGACCATACCTTCCTCTTCAGCATGCTATTAATGAACTTCACAACCGAATCCCGACTCCCCCAGAGATAAGGAAGGAACTTGCTCATGAATGTATGAGGGAAATCTCACCTGTTCGTCATTTGGGGTTGAAAGCTCGTTCCATTTCACCAAGACAGATGCTTGCGCAGTCATTGTCTGTTGACAGTGGTGTCCAGAGGGAAACAGAAAGCACTCGTCAGAAGGATTCAGAACAAACAGAAAAAATGCAGCTAGACAATGATATTGATGATGACAGGCTAAAAGTTCGCAGACATACTATGCATGCCCCGCCCAAGAAGGGCCTTGATGTTCCGTCACATCACCCACTCTGTAGTAGTGTTAATGAACAGATTGGAGGAGTGCGTCACATATCTCAACATGTTCAACCCAAAATTGTGGTTTCACACTGTGGACCAAGTACTGGGTCACACCAGCCACTTAATTCTCTGTTTTCGGGACTTTGTGTCAATGAAGCGAGACCCCCTTTCCCGTCTGAAGGTCATAGATTTCATTTGGGGCGCAGAGCATCTGATGGTAATGCAGTTATTCCAGCTTTTCAACAGCACTTGCGAGAGATTAACAGAATACGACAGTTGCAACAAGAACATCAAAAGCTGCAAGAACAGTATCAGAAGTCACTTTCACCTGCTGAACTTATTGAACAACAACAAATACATTCGGAGTATAAAGAAAAATATGACGAAATGCGGCAAGAGCTGCAGCGCGAATATGACAAGCTAATGGCCGTTAATGCAATTCAGAGGGGTGAGTGCATGAACCAGTCAGTAGAACAAGGTGTCATTCTCGAGCAACAACAAACACCCCACCATGCCCCTCTCCTGAAGCAATTCCAGCAACTTCACATTGACCCTTGCAATAGACATAATCCCATAAGAAGATTAGGTACATGCGGGCGGAACCCACACAAACCCGTCTTTCGGACATCATCATACAAACGTGCTCAGATGTCTGGTCTGTTACCACCATTAGAAAGTGACTTAATGGAGAGTGATTTGCCGTGTTCTGTGGAAAATGAACAGCAGCAACTGTCACACAGGCAAATGCAAAATGATTTTCAAATACAGGAAATGCAGCAGTCACTTGAGAAGACTAATGACCAGAAGATCGGAGGTTATTCAATAATATCATTATAGCAATTATGTTGAGTGAGTAATCCTTGCTTGAAAATTGAAGTAATTGAGACTGCAATTTTCTCTGTAAACTGCCTTCCTAAAGCATGATATATTTGGTCCATGTGTATGTCAACACTTTTGTTATTGACCATTTTAATGTCTCTAAGATTCCCTTAAAATCTCATTGAAAGCTTAAACTGTGTGACACTTTAGTTAGAATGCACTTTTTGATAAGTTGCTTCAGTTTGGCATTTGGAATGTTTTTAAGGTCCACACAGTCTGCTATACAATGGCTGCAATTGCTAAATTTTGAGTACTAAGCTTATGCCAGAGGTGTTTAAATTCATGTCCTTTAGGGCACTTTCAATTTTTTGGTCAGGCTGGCTCAACTGGTCAGTCATAATGTGACAACTGCTGAGTCTTGTTTTAGCAGTACTTGCCTCGCTTATAGTTTAGAACCTTTCGGTTCAAGCAAGAACACAGGAATGTGTTCTATTAAAGTTGTCCAGAACCACTTTTGTTTGGCCAGCCAAACCTGAGAAATGGAAAATGCCCTATGAAGTTTCTGCTTTTGTTTAATTATACTGTTTGCACTAACTGCAAATTCAAGAGAAAAAGGTGGAATCAAAAGTCTGAATAATATCAGACTGTCCAACCATCCCAATTTCATCTGGATTAGCCTGACTTAGCTTGAAAATCCCGAAATCTGACCAATATGCAATCGGGATAGGAAAAATCTTATCTTCAACTCGTGTTGTGGTATTTTCTCCAAATTCTCATAAAAGAAAACGAAACACAGAATACTAAACTTAATGTTCTGAAAAACTGAACAAACTGCAGGAATTATCAAATGAAAATAATCATTCGACATCTACTTTCATGCCTAAAGGGTTGTAGCTGTGTAAGTTGCAATCAAATTACTGATGATTTTTGTCAGAAATTGTTGTGTTGAACATGAAAAAAGGCATTTCATTTCCTGGGGGGCATGCCCTCAGACCTCCCTAGCAAAAAAAGACATTGGCATTTATTAAGGCAGTATCTCTTAGAAAATTTTATCCCGATTTGAAGCCCTCTGGAGGTTGGACAGTCTGTAATAAAGATACAAAACTACGACCCCATGAGTATTCTGTGGAGAACTATTTCTCAAATTTAGCATTACCTTAAGTTTAATTTATTAATTTATGCAGGATGTCCACAGATAATTACTGAAGAAGGCAATTGTTAATGGGTAATGTATGGCTATAGCTTGGACAGGGAGGGAGACGGAGGGAGGGTGGAAGGGGGGGGGGGGGGTCAGTAAAAGACTACATAGATGTACCATCTCGAAGAGAGTTTTTGGGGATATTCTTCTTTGCCCCTTGCTACCTGGCTTTGAACATACAGCCTGTTGTAAAAGATTCAAGTGTCATATTTCGAACACAGTTCAAAGAAATTTAAGATTGATAATCCTAAATTGAGGTTACTGACTGTATGGGCATGACTGTTCCAAACAGAACGTAGACTAGACAATTTGTTTGAGCTTTGTAGATATGTTTCTCGCAAAAATTAATAATTCAGACTACTTGTATTGTAAATAAATTAAATATTTCTACTTTATAAATTTTTATAGGAAAAAAGTAAAATACTAGACAATAATTATGCTTTCCTCAGGCAGGCTTCCACCTAGAGTTATTTTTCGTGTATAAAGATCACAAATAGATCAACAAAACCAGGTCAGCTGAACTTTAAAATGAATAGAGTACAAAATTGTTGTCTTGGGGCTGTAGTCCTTCAAAGCTCTAAAGATGTACAGGTTACTAATGTACAGAATGAGTTTACCCATTTTGTAGCTACTGTTCAACACGTGAGATATATCCCAATGAAAGGCGTTGAATGATTGAGAGAAACCAAACTGGGTATAAACTCAGTGAGGACTGAATACAAAACTTCTGACATTGAAAATATAAAGAAGTAGCAACGAAATTGTCATGTGGAGACAGAAAATATGAAATAAAAGAAAAAAGAAAATAAAAAATTTAAAACGAGTTGGTCGGGTGTCTTGAATCAGTTCCGAAAAAATCGATTTGCAGTCAGTTGACAAAACAGCGGTTCACATTTTATTCTAATGTTTTTTTGAGTGTTGACAAATTTGAACAATTTGAAGCTTTCATATGATTTTAAAACGCGGATGGTGGCCCTTATTTCTGAACTCAAGACAGTAACGAGTACTAAATATTTTTTTTCGATTTCCTCTGTTATTACAAAATTTTCCGCTTTGCAGATCTGAATTGAGTAGAAAATACTGATTTGATACTTTCATTTTTTTGCTCGCCCCGGGTGTCCGAGGATGTTTGTTCTTAAGTGGGTGGTTGTTAAGCTCTATTGAGAACGAGAAGACCGATTCACACGTGACAGCGCTTTGCACTCTGATTGGCTGAACGTCACAGCACTTTCCGTTCTGATTGGCTCTGGCGTTTCCTGGCTGAATCAGGAAAAAAAATAAAAGACACGAACGCCTACGGCCGCGAGTAATAAGTATAAAAAATGCTCAATATAAATTAATGATTTTTGTAATAAAAACAAATTAGCACTATTGTTTTACATACACAATTTTGATAAGTATTTGTTCAAAAATAAACACAGTTAGCTTGTTCTTGGGTTCAAACCCAACATTCCCGCGGGGGGAGGGGGGGGGATGGTACGTCGCCAAAAAGTAGACGAATGACACGATTCCTCAAAATACAATGCACATCATAACTATACTGCGGCCAAAATATTCTTCGGGTCAACAGGCAATATATTTTCGGTTAAAAAGCCCAATGAGCATCAGCTAAAAGCTTGCAGCACCGACTTATAACAAGTGTCAACACGTAGGATACAAAAAACAACGGGATTATCACATTTAAAGAAATCCTTCGCACCTTACTTTTAAAATACAGTTAAATAATAGGTATATACTGACTTCAGGCCCGTAGCCAGGAGTTTTCAGGTTTGGCGGGGGGAGGGCAAACCAAGGGCGGCTAGGTACTAAAAATTTCCACGTACTGTCCTCAACAATCCGTCAAGAAAGCCAATCAGTTTCATAAATTTCACAAACTGCGACACTCAAAACATTAATACTTTTAGTCAGTCCGCCAACTGCTAAGTTACGGATGCACCTTTCAATTGAACTGCTCCGGGCCTTTTTAGCCCAAGGGGAAATGGGGGGGGGGGGTGGACCGCGCAATCCCCTTACTTACGGGCCTGCTGACTTCGGCAAAACGTTAAGAACAACGACGGAACATCTGCTTAAAAAATTGTCTGGTTCTTTAAAAAAAAGAGCGTGTGTGACGCAAGTTTCTCAACAGAACTGCTGCCCATATTACTCGTCTTTATTTTAAAAAATCATTCGCACCTTTTATCAGTCTACAGCAGTTGTACTTTGAAACAAGAACAGTTTAATAACAACCTTCTACCGACATTACCTGAAAGTTAAGAACAACGACGCATCTCGACCATCTGCTGCCGTAAATTGTCCGGTACTTTCGAAAAAAAGCGTGGGTAATGCCAAATAAAAAAGTATCCTAATTTCTTATCAGCGTCCGCATTTCAAAAATGCTGCCGCTTGACTCTTCTTCATTTTTCAAAATGTTTTAAAGTATACTTCCCACGTTTTTTTGATCAAAGCCGAGCCACATGACTGCGAATCGGATGATGATCATCCGTTTTCCGCATTATTATCATAACAGCCAAACATTCTGAATATTGATGATTTCCAACGGCTGCTTTTAGTCTTAAAAAAACAGTGACAAAACCGCACGCTCGCGGCAGTTACTTCTTTGAAATCTGCCGAGAATCTTCATCGGGTACCCGAAGCCGAAGAAACACAAAGTTAACCGAAGTTTAAATGCTCCATGAAGTAATCATTTCTCAAATTGAAAATTAAAGTGATTATTTCATCTTAAGCTAGCCTGTCTCTGTCCAAGTGCCCGAGGTGAACAGCGAACCACCTGACGTGGGGCGTTTGAATTTTTAAATAGTAACCGGTTAAAAAGAATGTTCCCGGTTGTTGTTTTTTTTTGCCGTGCAGCTGGCAAATAAATATGCTGGCAGTGAACCCAGAGCACAGGACCCAAGTGACCGGACCTGCATTTGAAGACCCACCAAGATAACAAAAAAGTCTGCAGTTGCGCCGAAATTCCGCATTTCTCACCAAATCTGTCAAAAAAGTGTATATGCTTCATGTTGCACAATTTCATATTTTTAATCGCATTGATCATACATTACAAGGTATGTACACCTTTTCAAAAAGAATGTACCGTGCAATGTATGATCATTACGATCATGTATTATAAAAGCTGTAATGCAAGATTTCTAACATCTTTTTAAGCGTGAATTTTCAAATCCCAGGTCAGAACGTGAAAAGATTAAGGTAGGTGCTTAATTCCCCAATAAAGTACAAAATGAAATTGTCTTGCAGACGTGGACATTAATTTTTCACGTCAAAAATACGACGATAATGAAGGCGAACGAGCTCATTCATACTGCTACCCTTTCCAATATAATAAATATCAATTTTAATATCTACACCTCCACGTTCCAGACTATTTTTCATGCGGCCCTTTAGCCTTAGGCAGCAAATCATTGTTGCGTCAGGAGTACCGGATAATGATCACCTTGCATTTTTAAACCTACAGTTATTTCTTGTGGCCATAAGCATTAACTGAAGCAATTTTTTTCTTTCTTCATAGCTATATTTTTGTAAAGAAAATGGTTAAATAAAGAAATGTTGTTGTTGTTGGTGCTTAACTCTATAACCTGAATAGATGCACACACCAGTGTTACCCAAGATAGCCTTTATCTATGGGAGTATATCCCAGACTTTTCCCCCAAGCTAGAAAAGTACCCTTTTCAGCTAATTTTGACCAAATTCTCTGAACAACAAAAACGAAGCAAAATAGACTCATTTGAAGCACAATTTTTTTAAACCAACTCGTGTTTATTTCATTTACTGTAAGCCTTTCTCTTAGAATGTGCCCACATATCTCACAATACAAGTTCATTGCCTTATTTTGGCTGATAATTGCTTTCTTATTAGCTCAATTTCATCCTTTTCTTTTTCATGTCTCATCTTCAAAAGTTCGATGACTGTGAGACTTTGCTTTTTATCACTCACAGGCGAGCCCCACATCTCTTTATCAGTTTCTCTGTCCTTGTTTTTCTTAAAGGTCACAGGTTTTGGGACAGTCTTGGAATAATTGATGGCCTGCAACAGGAAACAATCACATATTTTTGTTAACAAACCATATTTCCATGGCTAGTTAGTAAAAAATGATCATCAGTTTTTTTTTCATTCTTGTTACTGTATGCCTTCTATTGATTTATTAATCATTTTATTGATGCCACAAGAGCTTTTTTTTGCAGGCCCTTCCACTTTATGTAAAGTTGTTTTGCAGCCATGCAGGTTAGTCAAATAGAAACTATTTCCAGATACATTTATTTGAACCATTTGGCTGCTCTCTTAAGCCCTAGATTTTCTAATTTCCTAAGAAAATACCATTTACATATATAGCATTTTACTGAAAGTACAATTTAGCATTTTTCGGAAAGGTAAACCATTCTTCAAATTCACATGATTTCCATACAGATAAACAAATAAATGAAAGAATAGAACAGAAATTTAAGATTATGTCAAAATCGATTTTTAGGTCAACTTTCATGAGAAAAACTTACAATTTTTAATGAAAACCACATGTGGGTTGTATAAGAATAAAACTGTGGTAACAACTTACAGCTTTCCTGCGATCTTCAGCCTGTTTTTTACTTGGATTAATAACATTCTGAGCTGGAGCTCGTCGCCAGGTTTTCCTCATATTTGAATGTTGAGCTCTCACTTCTTCTCCATACTCCTTTTTTCTAAAATTCCTGAGGGCCTGCATCGGGAATGTCATTAAGTTAATTGATAAATAAATAGCAAAAACTGATTGCTGCACATTATTTTATCATTACTCAGATAACAATTATTATAAGTAAGTTATTAATACAATAGCTTTGTTTCTTGTGTTTATTACTATCATTATTATTACTACGGTGTAATACCATTGCCAATGACCCAGAATATGCAACTGATAAAGCCCATTGATTATGGTAATAATCAATTGCCATCAACTGATTGCCAATGGCAGTGTTAAAGGTAAAGCAACTTTCCCTAATGACGGTATCATGTGTGAGTAATTTATTAATTGATAAACTAGTGACCCTCAGTATGCACTTTATCCCCTTCCTCTGTCAGTGCTCCGTTTTATGGGTATTTAAAGCTCAGGCTATGCAGAGCAATTAGAAGAAAGTTGAAGAAAATGATGGAGTAACCAAGGATTGAACTGGAGATTTTTAGCTCCCAAAGGCTGCACACTAACCAACTGAGATGTGTTGGCTTCGGAGTTAGGACCTGAACTCTTGCTAAAGTCTTCTATTGCATATGCTGGAAGCTGACAATAAGAGAGAACTTACCTTTTCCCTGTGTTCATCAGTGCCTGTGTTTGGGCCTAAACTCCTGCCAAAGTTCTCCACTTTTTCTTCCTGAAGTCTCTTGAAGTCACTAAGAGTATATGGTTTGTATTCCACTCTTCGCTGTGGACTTGTGTAACCATTTGGGTAACTGACTTTATTGTTTTTAGTCTTGTTTTCTGAATTACTTGCCAAATGTGGCTCTGAAACAAACCTTCTAAGTTTTGAATCTTCCTTTGTCTTAATATTGTTCTGCTGATTGATAAAATGTGAATTTGGCAATGCTGAAGACAAAACATTTTCAAAATCATTAAAATAATTTAAATGTTGCACCAAAGGTTGATTTCGAATGTAGGAGTACATTCCTGGAGGTGCAGACTGGATTCCCTGACCCTGTCCCTGGTGTATAGGGGGGAGGGGTGCTCTCTGGCCAAGCGGATAAATAAGTTCAACACCACTAGCTCTTCCACTGCTATGACTTAGTGACTGATTAAATGGTAATTGTCTTGATGTATGACTTTGAAAGCTAGAATCTAGATGGTCTGACGCCGACTGCTCACTGTAACGAGCTGAATCTAGATTGTCTGAAGCTTGTTGACCATTGTAAAGAGCTGGATCGAAATTGTCTACAGCCCACTGATCATTGTTATGAGCTGTTGTTGCAATATTATGTAACTTTTCTTTTTCTAAAGCCCTTTGCTGGTCTCCTGAACTATACTCCCCCACACAAGCGACTGCTGGGTCTCCCTGTGATTCATGCGTGGTTGCCTGTGAATTGTCTTTTTCTTCCACTTGCAGGGCTGATTTAAAATTCTCCTTCTTTTTTAACTTTGCAGCATGGATTTCAGCATAGGTTTTGGGTTTTGATCGTACAGCCACTTGTACTTTATTTCGTGCAATAAAGTGAGACCGGCTTTTCAGCTCTGTTTGCCCCGGTTTGCTGGTGCGTGTTTGACAGCTATTTGTCGTCGCAGAAGAAAATTCTCGTTGCTGATCCCGTTCCAAATGATTTGGAGTTGCAGGGAAATCCATTTGAGATTGTTCGACAATTCTACTAGTACATTCTCTTACGGCAGTATCGTTGGGTGTCTTATCAACCACAGAGCTATTTTCTCCTTCACTGTTTGTCGATAAACTCTGTGTGACTGGAGGGATCTCCGAATTGTCTTCATCCAAGATGGCGGCAAGCACTTGGGGCGAAGCAAATGTTCTTATCTTGCCATTCGATGGTGAAAACGATTTCTCATTCAACTCCTCCATTCCATACTAAAATAAATATCTTTTTTTATAAAAGTGTCCATGTGTGTTACTTGGTGACCGATCCGAAGTACCACAAGAACAAATAATAAAGAACCTCTTCTCAAATTTCCTCTGCAGCTCTGCAATGTTTACTACCCAGAATACATTGCGCTATTATTTTTTTTTCGAGTCAGTGCGTTGCGTAGCAACTGAATGTCGGGCGAAGCACCCGTTGGAGGGCGAGATTCATTGACTGAAGAAATTATATAAACAGGAAAAGCGCATCAGATTTTGCTTTTACGCGAATGGAAGAATTTGGCTTACCTTTTTTAAGAAACGTGGTTTGGGACCAGAGCATCTAGCAACCAAAAAATGGTGGCCAATGGAGATCGGTAAAGTAGTTTGGATCTTCCATTGTGACCTGATTTCCAGTAGTCAGTACAGTCGGCGTTGATCTGTGACTGTGGTTTTTACAACGGCACGAAAGTTATCCGATATAGTGCAAATGAGGCTGGCTTTCTTAACAGCTTGTGAAGTACCAAGAAAATCGTAACGACTAAAAAAAAGGACCGATTTTACGAAATTTACACCTCCCCAACAAAATTCCTGCCTACGGGCCTGCAGAGCTTGTAAAAATCCATTCGAGCCCGGAGACAGTGGGGAGGGAGGTATTCCCCTCCATTGACTATACGGGTAGGGTACAGTTTTCAGACTAGATTTGGTCTGGGAAGGGGTGTACATTTTATGGAGAAGTCTGGAAAAAGGTACGTTTGCTCCGAGATTTCCGTCACGAGATATTACTTCGCAGATTTCAGAATAAAAGCTAAATGAAAGTACGGGATATCTTGCAATATTTATGTGTATTTCGTCTGGTCTGAAATAACGTATAGAGAATTGCTTGTTATAGGGTCGGGATTTGAGGGGGCAGGCCCCCCCCCCATAACCAGGTAACCGATTTGCTGCTAAAAAGTACTTAAAAGTTTGCTGTAAGTAGTATGAAGCGAACACAGACAACCAGAATGAAAATCGCGTGTTTATTATTCATTATAATTGATAAGGAACCCTAAAAACAAAATGCGCATCCAACAGCCCTGATATTGGTTTTCTCAGGTACCGAGATGTCTCTCCAAGACTCCATGGAATGCCAAGTTCCGATTCTTGTCAATGGAAAACCAACCAAAGCAGTGTTCCACATCCATTTCCTAACTTTATTCAATGTATTTTACAACGTCTCCAATTGCACACCAATAGCAATACCAGCACATATTCCGAGCTTGTCGTTTGAGGGGCGCGGTCACGCTTGCACACCTCGATTCGACCTTAAAAGCAAAATTGCAAGCGCCTACTTATCCAAAATCGCCGCCTTACTTTGGGAAGTGGTTCTTTAACCAGAGTCCGATCGTGTCTTCAAACCCACGGGTTTTTCATAACGTGCAATATTTTCTCACACTAATAAAACATAGTTCTAGGCCTACGAAGAGTCATTTTTCATCATTTTTGTCAACCCTGCACGGAAAAAATCGCTCACCTAAAACACTATAGGCGCGCCTGTCCACGCAAACAAGGTTTTTTAAACAAGCCAGAAAGTAGTTCAACTGCGAGACCGTATGCAACTATCGGTAGGACATGTGCAATTTTTCATATGTAGTGCTCGTGAAATCACCACAACTAAAACTAACAAACTGACGGTGCGCGCGCACACTTAACCCTTTCTGCACACACCAATTATCAATATTTATCTTCTCCTTACAAAACAAAAAATTACATTGTTATGCAGTAAGAACTGTGGAGCTGATCAAACTTACGGACGTTACTAAAACCTGGAACGGGGAACGGTCAATATTTACAACATCTGCTCGACGTTAATTGTTCATACCCCCCCATTCTTTGAAGAATTAATTTTGTAGATTTTCACACCTCCGAACTCAAACTGACCGTTCCCCGACTCATACCGGTTCTCGGTTTCTTGATAAGCTGAACCAGTTTTTTAAGCAAACAGTTTCCAACTTACTGCTGCATGTTAGAACTTCATTTATTTGGCTGCTAGACACATTAATCAGATATTTTGCAGCTGCTGAATGTGAACCCCAGAACATATCACTGACAGCACAAAATATATGACAGTTTGTGGCTTTTAATAACAATGGGATTGTAAAGAAATTTTAATTTATTACTACAAAAACCAAAAGCTGACAGACAACCTGCATGTAGTTTACTTGTTTTGAGAATTTGCTATTGCACATGAAATCAACGCTTAACAGTCTGAACAGTTTTATTCCTAAACTGAGCTGTGAATAAGAAAATCTAACATTAAAAGATGGAAGATACATACTTAAGGCCCCGTTATACTGTGCAACTTTCTCAGCAACTTTGCTTGCAATGCTTGAAAATGTAGCAATGCAAGTTGCTGAGGTTGGGTGTTACACTGCAAAAAATCTTAGCAACTTGCAATGTTTTTGGCCGAGTAAGGTAAGCTTCGTCTTGTACTTAGCTCCTCAGAACGAAAAATGAGAAGTGTGTGCATGTGCTCTTGTTAAAACTGCCGTAAAATTGTGAGAAAAGTTGCTGGAGGGGTGATACACTGTGCAATGGAGCTGCCAGTTTCTGCAATCCATTGCAAGAAGTAGAGCCAAGTTCTACACCATGCATCGCTTTGCACAACAAAAAAATTGCGAGACAACCCATGTTACATGTGCAATCTCTGGCAACTTGTCTTGCAACGGCATTGCAAGACAAGTTGTTGATAAAATTGTGCAGTGTAACAGGGCCCTTTATCTTTTGTGTTGAGGTTTGATTTTCTGTACTTGACGGAATTTGACAATGCATGCTAGTTGCCTGCATGTTTATTAAAAACACATTAGTTACTGAATTTTCAAATCAACTACTCTGGGTTCCAGAAGGAAGACTTCACTCATAATGATACCAGGCAAGTGCGAGACTGTAGACTGATCACAAATTGTAATATTTTGTGAATGGCCTATTGCTTGTTTAGCAGGCCTTCAGCTACCCTCCAGTCTTGTTGCTGGGTATTCTAAGCAAAGTTGTTCCTCTGGCACCTGGATTACAAACCAACAGGCTGTTAACAGATACCTAATATGAAAGTACACTTTTCATTTGATGATATCTGCTTAATTTTTTTCCATTGCCCAATACATACCTGATCTCAGCACTCACTCTTTATTGACACCAACACCTTCAATGTTCAATAGCCCAAAATGTCTTAAAGGAAATATCCAATGTAAAAAAACTACATTTCAGTTTCCCACAATAAAGTTGTTAGTTTGTTGAAAAATAACTACTTAGGAGTGAAAATCAGTTTTAATCCTTTCAGCCCAAGCCATTTTACTTCTCAACATTCATCTGCTCCTTACAAAATCAATAAAAAACAAGTATTTCATTATAAGAATCAAGGAGCTGATCACAAACAGCTAGCTCTTTCAAATTATTTAAAAGGATGTGTATGGAGACACAGGGATCGCATTATGAAATAATCGTGCGTTTTTACACAAAGTGTTTCCCAAAAAATGCATTTTGTAGTTTGGAATTCACCCCTCGTATGCAAACACTAAATCAGCTCAAAGCTCCATTTTTATTATGGGACCCCTTAACAAACCTTTGGGACCCCAAACAAGCAGGATCAAGGAGTCCCAGGGCTCGCAGCAAAACATTCTAGCGCAATCCCTGAGACAGGTTTTGAAATAGAGAACTGAGAAAATGTCACATGTTATGCTTGAGGCCGAAAGGGTTAAAAGAGATCACAGCACTAACTATTCTGTGTTAGCCGATAGTTAAGCCGAAACCAAACCTAGCTTGATTCTTCACATGATTTATCATTCCACTGAGTGTAAAAGCAAATGGCAAAGGTAGGAGTCTCTTTTCCATAACAGCGGCAACTGTCCAATTAGTATCTACCATTCCTCGGAAGGAAACATTAGCTTTGGGAACATCTATCAGATATCCTAAACTGACAGTGCTATCTTTTGCCCTGGTGTTGTATTCGTACTCCACTCCCGCCTGCACATTTTCATTGCCCTTGTGCCAGTAGCTTGCATGCCATCCTGCTTGGCCTGCCGTTGCTGCAGCAACCCACTTGTCACCTGTGTACCTCCCCGCTAGGGTGACCAGTGCAACCTCTTGACCTGAGCTGTTGTGGTACAGCAATTCTGCTCCTAGATCAAGTCTAGGGCTCATTCTCTGCAAATAGTGAGCTACGTAAATGCCAGAGTTGTTGAGGAAGTCTGGATTGCCAACTGTTAAACTCGCTGTAAAATCCTTTCCTCTGTATTCAGTGTCAGCTTGTATGAGGACCCACACCGACTTTTGAGTCTGCAAAATAACACATGACGAGAGAGCATTATTGAAATGAACTTTTGTGTATAATATTCCCCCTCAATGTCTCTTTCAAACAAATGTTAAACAAGATCTAATGAAAGCTGCTTGCCCAACCATTGGCATATCTAAGGTTCATACACACTTCAAATCTTTCAAACATTTTAAATTGAAGGGCTCCCATAATTTAGGACTCTAAGTAGCACAGTTATTTTTATTTTCAAGCAAAGGGCCCAAGTCTAAATTCAAAGATTTTCAAGTCATTGAAAATCGAAAGTCAAATGCAAGGACTTTCAAGAAACATATGAACACTGTGTATCAGCCCAACAAGGAGATGTTTTAGTTACTGCTATTATTTCTATTATGCACTTGTCCTGGATTATCATACAAAACAGATAAACAGCCTGGGTGCTTATAGATATCATTGTGAATTACCAACCTGCACAACACATTTCCCTCTCACTTTGTCAGTAAACTGATGAATCATTTGTGCGTTCAGACTGCCAGTTGTGTCAATGTCTCCCAGTAAAACTGGAAAAGCCTGCAGTAAAAGAATATAGGAACTAATTTACTGACATGTAACTTGTATTTACAATCTATAGAGATAAAGACTGTTCCTGCTGCATGGTTTCAAATTATGTACGACCCTATTACCTATCTGAGTAGCTTGAGTCTATAAACAATCCTTGCAGACAGTTGAAATGACAACTGATATTACATAAAAGACCAATAATAGGAAGGAAACACAATTGTACAGGAGGCAAATACACATTTTTAGTTTCAAAACAAACAAATGTGGGGGACAGGGGTCCAAAAACCTATGTATTATACAGGTATAAAACTTCAACCAATATATTCTGGGCTAGCACAGGGTATAAGCTTTAATAAAAAAAGCAAAAGCCTACAAGTTTTAAAACTAATGTACAAGTTTTTACTGAATAACTTATCATGTAATTACTTTATTTTTACTTTTTTTGTTTAGCATAATCAGCGAAATTACCTCATTGGGCCCAGTTTGTTTCGATCCTACATATGTTGCCCCAAAGTGATAGGCACCTGGTCCAATGCCGCTCAGCTGAAGGGTGTGGCTCACTTGAAAATGATTGCTAAGGCCTTTATTAACTACCAAGCGACATCCCTCCATGACCTGAGGGAACAAATCTGTGGAGAAGTAATATTAGAAAAATTCAACTTTACTTTTTGTTTTATAATGTTTTCTGTAGTATTAGCATAGGCAAGTTAGAAATGATCAATTTGCAGATGAAACTTATTTGTATTAAAAAGAAATATCCAAGACTTCCCAAAATGCCATGACTTGCAGTTTTCATGACTCAAAAAGAAAGAGAGAGAAATGTTCATTTAGACAACACAGATACAGATAGACAGACAGAGAGAGGGGGGGGGGAGAAGTGGGGGGTGACAAGTGGATATATGCCACTGTTTTGGGTAACAAAAAGTATATAAACGTCATAAACCACAGGTTCAAGATTTGCAAGCAAATCTGGATTGTTGGACACTCGGCACAGGGTAAGGGTTTGGAGAAGTTAGCGGCTCATACCAACAAGTATGTATTCAGCAGGGAAGTTTCAGTCAAAATCAGCAAGTTCTCATCCATTAGACTATGAGTAGTCCCTATTTTTCCTCCGAAAGATGGTCCAGCGAGGGATCAAGAATCCAAAATGGCACGCCAAAACTGAGGTGAGCGGAAAAATAAGAGGTGAAGGGGGGGGGGGAATGTAGCGACTACAGACAGCCTATTGTTCAAAAATCCTATGCGGCCGCCAGTGGCTGCGGATTTATGATTGGTCGATTCATGTAAACATTCACGTGAAAGAAGTATCTGATTTCACGCGCGTAACAAACTTTACAATTGACTTTGAATTGCTGACTGGAAAAACAGAAAACAATCGGAGCAAAAATCTGCTGCCGAAGCCCTTAAGAATAGAGATGATGTGTTTGGCGTATTTCCCAAAGGCTTTGGGAAGAGTAAGATATACATAAGTTATACTCAAAAATCCTGCATCTGAATCAATTTTGTTGAAAGCTGTTAGCGAGGGTAGCTTTCCGATATTGTTTACTTTGGCAGGACTGTCTCTCCGACAGTTTTATCGAAATTCTCAAGGACGAAAACGAGCTCCGTGTGTCACTGCTTGAAGCAGACCAAGTTCACACTGTTGTCTGTTGAATCGTTGTAAGTATAAAATTCTATAAAATTATATCTGAAAGTTAAACAACCCCAAAATTGAGTTGATACTATATCTCTTTGTTATTTGCACACCGGTGCGCAAATGGTTCCTCCAGAAGATCGTCAGGTGGGATTAAAAAACTTCTGATGTACATGTTGTTGTGATGTGAAGCTTTTCGCCCCCATTCTCTACAAACTCTTTCAGAAATACGTACACGGGATTATTCGAGGCATGCCAGTCCCAAATCACCTAAGAGTTCGGCCAAGGTTACATTCTCTGCTCCAATATTTATAGCTCTTCCCGACAGATTATCAACGACAAAATTTGTTAACCATGGATTTCTTCTACCAACAAAGCAAGGTTTCCTAATGGAGGTTCCATTCACTGATTCGATACAAAACATAAAATGTTTGTGACGACGAGAGACTCGCTAACGAAAATTCTCCACGTGAGGTCGTTTTTGGAACCACTTAGCACATTCGATCTGATTGGTTCTTGCTAATTAACGATAATTGCTTTTGAATGATTGTGTGTGGCATGACAAGGTGTTGATACATGATGGCACTTGCCGCGTAGGATTTTTGAACATTAGGCTGTCTGTAGTCCCTACTTTTTCCTCTCCCACTCCCCTTTTTATTTTTCTGCTCGCCTCAGTTTTCCTGCGCCATTTTGGATTCTCGATCCCTCGCTCGACCATCTTTCGGAGGAAATATAGGAACTTCTCGTAGTCTATCATCCATTTCCTGGGCCCACTTACATCATGCACAAAGGACCAATCAAAAAGCTCGGTACAAAAAGGCCACCTCATCAATCAGTTAATCTGAATAAAAAATAAATTTTATTGACTAAATACTCTTCAGTTATTTCAGTTTTCAAAACTGAAAATATGTTAAAATTAAGCGATTTTGAATGTTCTTGGTACCGGCTAAATGTTTAGCCAATTCTCAGAAACCTCAATAATTTTGTATTCCATTTGCAAATGCTTGCCTATTTTTGTACATGTTTGGCTCTTGGCATATTCCTGACTGATTAATCTTCTAGTAATGCAAGTACCACCAGACATGAAATTAACGGCGAGATCGATCGACCTTTAGTGCAGTGGAATAACGAACTGTTAATAACTTTTTAATAGAGAAAACCATACCTTTACATTTCTTGTGCAAGTCTTCGAATGTCCCAGGATTATTCCTTCCATTTCCCCCACGACTTTCTTGTTTTGCCTCAAGAGGAGGAGGCGGTGCAGTCAATGGAGGTGGTGGAGGTACTGTAGCTACACCAGTTGATGAATCTGAAGCAGTGTTTGAGAATGAAGAAGGAGGATTGCTCGAAGCCGCAACTACGTTCCCCATCTTGAAAAGTGAACCATGTGGGGGAATGGTGCAACCTGATTGGTCCATTTCCCCTTTCACCGGTATCTTTGCCGCGCGCAAGTGGAGACCCTGGGCTCGAACAAGCACGTGAAATCGCAGTTTGTAAGCTCTTCGGAGATAAAAATTATAAGTATGGAGGGGGAAAGTGATGATAAAAAGCCACTTTTTCGTAAAATTGCCGCCGATGATGAACAAGAATTAAGTGAAATTGAAAGCTTGTGCATGAACTGCCACGAAAACGTAAGTGAATCTCTTATACGTCTACGTATTTTAACTTTCTTGAAGAATAGTGTTTGATTCTGTCGTTGCGTTGTCGAAATGAGAATGAACTGTTTCATTGTATTTCTATATATATTACTAAACATTTGATTAGAGCTAGGCAAAGAATTCTTTGATGCCGTTAGTGTGTTGAAATTTTCTACGGTTCGAAAGGTGAAGAGCTGCTAGCTGTACATGCAACCTGTACTTTGTAAACATAATTATAATTATACAGATATCTCTTTCGTTAGGATAAAAATATCGTAAATTTAAAGTTATCAGTTATCTGGGAGGGAGGGGTGCTGTAACGTGCAGCTCAAGAGTTGCGTTATACAATTTGTAATGACTGACCAGATCAAATTGAAGTTTTGCCATTTCTCTCCCCAGGCTTTTGTAGCTATTCAGATTCCACTCTCGATCTCAGTCAAAAGGGATGTTTAAAAGAAGAATGCAGAGCTTGAAACTCAACCTGCAGACCTTCCAAAATCGGGGTTTTCTTTGATTGTGGAAAGTTTGTTATGTTGGGGGTTTTCTTTCCAAGATAATTTTGAAGTTTGGAGGTGCTGGAACATCAAATCCAGTGCAGCTCTAGATGAATAATTTTGTCAAAAAGTTCGTTGAATTGATGGCCAGTTTGCACTCAATGTCCATGAAAAACATGTTTTGCAATAAGATTTGACAAATTGACAAGAATTATATCACTTACTTGGTTCATTTTTCATGGGACAAATCTTTAAAATTGGGGTTTTTTCCCAATCCCAACTGTGTATGTATCAGGTTTCCGGGATGTACAAACAAAACTGGAATAACCTCCCACCTAATTCCTCAGAGAATAGATGATGAAATATCATTACCCCCTGGATCAGGACATATTGTACCTATAAAAGCTGTTTTTGGAAATAAAAACTTTAAAGAAGCTCAAATGACTGAGATGCATCCTCCTTTTGGAAATGATTGCTATTAAAGTTGGTAAAATCATGCATCCTGTGATTAGAACCCATTCATTATTTATGGGTTTTACTGGTTCTCACAAAAAAGTTTATATGGAAAACCGTCATGTCCTCAAAATCACCTATAATCTCAGCCAAAAGTATCTGGACACTCTAAGAAGAAATTACTCCCCTGTGCCCCGGCCCTGTCTTAGTGTTGCTAAAATGATGCCAACTTTTCTTTCAGTATTTTTTCGAACCTGCAAAACAACATTGGGTAGGGGGGATGGGGGGAAAGGAAGTCTCTGTCCAATTTTTTTTTGTCTGAGATTGCAGGAAACACTTAAGGTCATTCCCCTGAAAAAAATCTGCTCATAGATTTTTTTTCAAACTTTGTCCACATATTGCTTATCATAAGGAAATGCAAAAGACGTAATAAAAAAGGGGGGTCCCCGACCTCATTTGAGAGCTACAGCTAATCGAACCGACCCCCCTTATTGCCACATAGCAGGTGTTTTGTTCTTGTTTTGAAATATTTGATATATCTGCTTATTCCAAACAAATTAGCCATGTTTTCATTTGAAATATGTAAGAAAGCAATTAAAC
>JAOBYE010569969.1:0-12571 GCA_025403585.1 Parazoanthus swiftii
TTGCACCCCCCCCCCCCCCCCAACAAAATTCCTGGCTACGGGCCTGCCATGTACAGTTGTTCCAAATCTCCCTGTAATTGACAGCACTTTTCTGGCTTTAGCTGAACTCTACTAGCCCTAGGGAGATTCTTCACCAGTTCAACGTTTAACACTTGATTTCTCCTGACTCGCAGTCTATTGTAAGCATTTTTTTTGAATACAACAAGTTCAGTCTACTAAACTACCTAAAAAGCGAAGCGTTATATACGCACTTAAGGCTAAGTTACGATTACTTTTTAGTACAACTGGCTGCGCAATTCTCACAACACTAGATCATAAAGAGTTGCAGTAGACTTGTTACACGCTGAAACTGGCTTTGCAATGTTACGAAAAGTTGGTTGTTCACAATTCTTGCCTTCGCAACTGAGATTGTCTCGAGTAACTTGGCCTTAATAAACTTGCTGGTTTTAAAATGTTCAGCTGTTGGTCATTTGCTAAAAGTTTTGTTAGTTATATTTCAAAGAATAACACCCGCAATAAGAGCTATTACTTACTAGATTAGCTGGATTTTCTTCAAGACCAGCTTGTACAACGTCCATCTCCATTATGGTTGTCAGTCGAACTGCCAACTGCAGTCAGTGACTGATGATTTGTTTCAAAACGTTAATACCTCCATTTGTCTGAATGGTTATGTACATTCAAATCTCGATTCACGATCCAAGGTGACTGTTGAATGAAAATTGTAGACGCTTAAATGAAGGAAAGCACAAAGAATCTAAAGTTGTTGCCAATAATAGATAAACTCAGACGCTTACACGCCGACGTGACACGCGCGCAGAGCTTCACAAAACGCGGGAATTTCCCGTCATGCATGCGCGCATGTTGTCAATTCTTTTTAAGATGCAGGCTGGGTACATTCTTTCCTCTTTTTTATCTTATTATAAAAACGCCTAATTTACGGGCTGGTCGACTTTTCAAGAATTCAGCCTTCATCAGTGTTCTAAAAGAGTTCTTCAGTTAATCAATGTATTATGGATATTGTGTCTGTTTTCACTCAAAGGCTGTTGCCAACATCTAATTCAGTTCACATATGGTGTGTGCACTCGGGGTTTTTTTGTTTGCCTTTTTTTTTATATAAGAAACTTTATTTTTGGGCCAAGGCTGAATGGTCTTAAGTATTTTGCGGGTTTCAGCCTCAAATGCTCTTAAAATGTTCCTCATATATCAGTTAGTACACGTAGTAGAACGCAATTAACATGCACTGGCACAAACTAGCTGAAGTTAGCATGTGCACCAAATACTTTTTCACCGCTACTCGCTGGACCTGACACTGTTCATCTAAAAATATACTCCCTGCAGCGATTTCCATTTGTTAAACAAAGTACCTTTAATTGCAGTCAATTTTACATGCAATGAACATTGTCAGTAACACGTACATTTAGCTAGTTCAGTGGTTTGCAATAAAGAAACAGAAGTGAAATTATGATATATGCATGCCATGAGTTTGTATGCTGTATCCGAAAAAGGTTCTTTTCCTTAACTTCAGTTCTTACAAAATAAGAAAGTGTATACTCAAATGGTTTGCTATCGCTTGTCTACCAAAAGCCAGTTGTGAAATCGTACTGCCCTTTAAGCCATCCTAATAAATTGTTTCCTTTCCCATCGCCTGACCGACCCATTTTTTTCGAAAAGTTAAAAAACTCCAGATTCACTAATCAAAGAAGCAAGTACTTTAACTTACAAGCATACAATCTTGTTTTATTAACAACAATTGATGTTCTTGTCTTTAATTAACATCGATACCACGATTTTTAAAGGCTGTTTAGACATTTGATATTTGTGTTAATATACATCTTTTACCATCTGACTGTGTATCTTACAGATTAAACGAGAGGTTTAATGCGCAAATATAAACTAGAACACAAACTGAATGTTTTCTTGGAAAAGAACTTTTCGTCAAGACAGCTTTTTTCTTTAATTAGTAACTTTCAAACAGTCTCTCTTGGCAGTTTCAGTCGCACTATGGGGACGATTGAAAGTTTAGTTTTAACACAGGGTTGCATTTAAGGATTCTTCCGGCCTTCAAGTGTTCATTCTTTTTTTTCAGTTGTCCGACTGACCGACCCACCCAGCCACCCACCATCACAAGAGACGGGGCGATGGGAAACGAAAAATTTTTGGGGATGGCTCTAGCAAGACCACCAATTTATAGCTCAATTTATTGTGAAAAGGAGACGATAAATCAAAGAAAAAAACTTGATCACTTAACAGAAAGTACTTGTGTGGCATTTTTATGAGGTATCTTGACGCGTTATTCTAGAATACAAGAATTGGTCCATTTTAATACTAGTTTTAAGGTGCTGTTTTCAAAAGCGTTGGTAGATGTTTCGTTTTAATAGAATCAGAATTTAAAAAACCGTGACGGGGTCCGTATTCAGTTTGAGCTTTTCATCTTTGCTCTGCGATATTTTTTAGTCGGAACTTTAACGTCGAATTCTCTCGGCGTCAGGAAATCGCTGATTTTTCCTGTTAGAAATCGGCGATTCAATTGTCACTTAGAATTTTGTTACGGTAAAAGCCTATCAAAAATTCCTACAAGTTTTCTCTAAGGGGACACATTAATCTCAGATCCATTCTATTTTTTTCACAAAAGATAATTGCATCCAAGATTTCCAATTCGTATGTGTTTTCTTGCATTAAAAATTCCCGGCTGCTAGAAAAACGTAGCTTGTACTTGCGTAATGAAACTCAGTTTCAGATCAATGCTGAAGATAATGAATCCATGAGAAAAATTTATAAACAACATTTGTTTCTCAAAATGTAAATAACGTCAATTAAGGTTACTGTATACCATGAGCCGCATTTAATTCTCAGCCTGTACCTCCTTTAATATACAAATTGGATATACCCACAAACCTATCATCAGTATAGTGGAAAGCTTAAAAAAATTTCTGGATTATGTTGTAAGTGTATTTTTCAAAACGTTTAGCTGGGAGTAGATGCGAAACTGATTTTACTAACTATGCTTCAAGAGGGCAGTTCCAATAGTAGATAGCAGTAGTAAATATTTCAGAGCCGATTTTTTGTCGGGGGGGACCAAACCGCAGTTTAAAAATATCGGACCGATACTATTCATCTCGATAACAATTTGAAATCTTCGAGTACTTTTTTTGTCTCCGAAATAAAAAAGTTTTTCATTAAATTTTTTCAACTTATTTTGTTTAAACAATATTTACGTGGGAGTATTTAATTTAGCAAAGCTATAGTGTAAACAAACTCTGACATGAAGGTACAGAATTTCTTTCCACAGGACACAATCATTACTTAAGATCAAGAGAATGATTTGTACTTGAAGTGTATTCCTAGCTTGTTAAAGCGAAGGTCAAAACTGATATTTGGCCAACTCCAAAGTGTTCAGTAATTTGAAACTATCGACTTAATATTTGTTTTATCTTACCGTAATTCAGTTTTGAAACACTTAAGACTTTTTTGAAACATTTTCTGACCGGTGTCAGTAACCGTAAACCATGCAGCAAAAAGTCGAGTCCTGAATTACATGTAGGGCCAAAGAATCAGTTCAGATTCAGTAAACAACTTTAAAGTGTTGATTTTTATACGGTCTGAAGATTGCTGTTAGAAAAATGTGGGCGTTCAAAAGCTCTATATCTGAACGCCCTGTAAGCTTTCTCTCGGCAGATAAAAGTGACATACTTTAAATTCATATCAAGTTCATCATTCGTTGTTTTCAAGCAATACTCCCTTCCACATATTTTCTCAGTTTTTATGAGGGTCTACTTAACATGGGCTTTGATGCTATACACTCGACTTCTTGTATTTATGTAAAATATAACAGCTCAGTTTTGGATCGATGCAGAAGTTAAATCCGTGAGAAAAACACACAAACAACATTCGTTCCTCAAAATACGAGATCGATGAAGATCAATTAAATTATCAAGTTTGTTTCCGTTCAGTTTAGGATTGATTTCGGGACACTTTATTTCATCTTAATTCGACACTATAGGTTACAAACTCTGACGTCGGAACAATTGTCAGCCAATTGCATCGAGGTCTTGAATGGCTTAATAAAACTGAAAAGGTGTCGCGTAAATTCGTCCAGGCTGTCTTTTTGTCAGTTCTCACCTCACAGTTCAAAAATCTTGGAACTCAAAATTCAAAACAAGCGAAGCACAATGAAAACAACATTGTTGTCACTGTTAGCTGTGATATGCAGTGTGGTGTTTTTTGAGGTAAAAGAACTCTTTTATTCCTTTTACACTCAGTTTTTCGTTTGTAAGAGCGTCTATTTGTGTGCCGATCGAGGCTGAGCGCTCTCAACTTTTTTCACGCCTCTAAGCCCTCAAAGTATTCTTAAGCGCCCGTATTCTTTTTATGTCGGTGTTGCTAAATTTTGCATCTGCATATGTTCAAACGATTCAAATACATGTGCTCTGACAATACTTACAGGCGCGTAGGCAGGGAGGTGCATCGGGTGCACATACAACCCCCTGACCTGTCCGAAAAGTTCCGCTCAGCGTATACACGTTTAAGGACTGCTGGCACAAGATCCGCTCAAGTTTGGGGTGCACCCCCCCGGCGAAAAGTGCTGGCTACGTGCCTGACTTAAGTTGAATTAACAGTGTGGTTCAATCTCAATTCAACTTTCAATATTTATAGAAATAAACCCTCTTTTCAGCCTGCATGAGATAACTTCTTTTCATTATCTTAGATTATGTTCATTTTTCTTTTAAAGGGTGAATCGTCAGAACTAAGGGAACTTTGGAATGATATCAATACCATTGACAATGCTGGCAGGGATACTGGAGGTGTGTATTCCCTGCCTGACGAAACTGCAGACGCTCCTCGGCTTCAGACCAGAAGCAAAGTTCCCATCCATTCTAACGGAGTCGTTACTGTAACATGTAAGTTCTTATCAATTTTAACATGCAGAGTCGTTACTATGATTCGTTCTAGTGGATATGTTACTGTGACATGTAAGTTCTTCAGAGTATTCATCCTAACGAAGTCGTATTGTGATATGTAAGTTACTATGTATTCTAACGGAGTCGTTACTGTGATGCGTAAGTTTATATTCATTCTAACGGAGTCGCCACTGCGATATGCAAGTTTCTGTTGTTTTTTTAACGGAGTCTTTACAGTGATACATAATTCTGATCCATTCTATAACGGATTCGTTACTGTGACATGTACGTTTCCACCCTTTCTAGCGGAGTTGTTACTATGATATGTAAGTTTCTGTCTAGTATAACGGAGTCGTTACTGTAATATGTTAGTTTCTATCCATTTTAATGGAGTCGTTACTATGATACGTAAGTTCCTATATTCATTCTAACGTTACTATGATATGTACGTTTCTATCTAGTTTAACGGAGTTGTTATTGTGATACGTAAGTTTCTATCCATTCTAACGAAGTTGCTTCTGTGATGTGTAAGTTCTTATGGTTATATTCTTGGTTCTTTTTTCTAATAAACTCATTTACGCACTTTTATACACCAAAGAACTTTAAGAAAACGCAGCTTCATGGTTTTTGAGATCTTAACAATTTCCTCTTTCTACAGTAATCATAAAATCTTGTGTTTGCGGCATAACAATTCATTTGACTTCGGATTACTGCTGTGACCAATACAAAAAATGTTGATCTTGTATACTACTTTGAAAAGAACATGGGCTGAAACGGCCATTTACGCAATTCGGCCGTTGACGGACGCAATAATCATGTAATGTATCGTTGAGCACAGAAAGGCATGTTTAAACTGATATATCTTAATCGTGAAACTGAAATAAATTAATAATAATAACTGTTAAAACTAAGTTAAACTAAACAGAGAGCTAAATCAAACATATCAAACAAGTAAACGCTAATACAATATGAAAAGGAATCTGCACATACCAATGTCCTCTTAGTAGTGCTTCGCAAATTGAAGTCCTTTACTTGAACTTACACGCAAGTAATGGTTTGGCACCACGCAAATACTAGTTTGGCGCCACGCAAATACTAGTTTAACGCCACGAAATAACTAAATGCACTTAGATAAAACTTCCTATTTACACCGAACGAGCGGCCTTTAGGGAGCGTTACTGTTCACTGACTACAATACTTGCACTTAATAAGGCGAATAAATAAATTATACAAAATTACACAAAGAGCGAGCATCTTGCAGCTACATGGGCCAAAGCCTTTTACAAAAGACGTCGTACGCGACTATGCATTTGACATCGTAAGCCACAGTCGTACGGGACTTGACCAGTACCCAGTACCGGGACTCCTCTGAACCTCCTAATCAGGATAAATTTAACATTTTTGCAATTAAAAGGTATAATTGTATTTTGCTGAACTCTGTTTTTGACATTCACATGACCCGCATATGGTCCTCGTGCGAGATTGTCCCCTTCACAAAACTTAGTCACTATTCATGATACTGTGTAAAGTTATTCTTTTTATTTCGCGGGTTGGGTACCTCGCATGGGACCACCCTCCCAATCGTGGTTTTCCCCGTATAAAGTTGAAGCAACTCACTGGCCTCTCCTTCCTACATGAATTGGACCGACTTTTCAAATATATTTCTGGCTGTAACCCCTGAAAGTCCATTATTTTATATTCTTGCACGAAGTACAAAAAGGTTTTAGCTTAATTACCTTTTATAAGCTTCCTTCCTTCCTTTAGAGATCGAGGCAAGGAAAGACAAACGGCAAAAGAACAATGCTAAGTCCCCTATTAGGCCCATCTACCCAACGCAACCTTAAACTGAGAAACTAAACTCAAACCCAACCAATAATATCAATAACGTAATACAATGTAAATAGTGCACGCTTTTGACTTACTAACTGAATACAGCGGCATTTAGTATGGTGTCAAGTAGAGAGTTTTTAAACTATTAAAATAGATTGACTTAACCATAACCATGTTATACGACCATGCTAACTTCTAATTCGTTATTAAATTTTCTTTTCATATCTAAGCAAGCGCGAATCCCGTTAAAGTCGCCGCACAGTTTTGCAGCCCTCGCACTGTTTTGGAGAGTCTACCCGACTTCAGCCAGACCAGCTTTTATTGGCCGTCCAAAGTTGAGGTCAAGCGTTGTATGGGCGAGTGCAGGTTCGGCCTTCATCCCAGCGTGCGGGAGTGTGCGGTCACAAAGCAGGAGAAGAAAAATATTACGGTTCTTGAAATTCCAGGAGGAAATTACAAAGATGTAACAATTATCGATCACTTGAATTGTGCGTGCGACTGTAGAATACGGGCCGAGCACTGCGACCCCATCAAGGAGAAACACGTCAAGGATGAGTGTGCATGCAAGTGTGTGGGAGACGGAAGCCTTTGTGACTCCAGTTATCAGGTGAACAAAAGTCTTTTTTTTGCAATAAATGGAATACGCCGTGAAATTCTGTTATAAACAATGTCC
Source organism: Parazoanthus swiftii (assembly GCA_025403585.1). Lineage (NCBI taxonomy): Eukaryota > Metazoa > Cnidaria > Anthozoa > Zoantharia > Parazoanthidae > Parazoanthus > Parazoanthus swiftii. The sequence continues at coordinate 7,402 of JAOBYE010569969.1, forward strand.
ACCTTTTGTGACTACGATTATCAGGTTTATCACATATGGGGCAAAACTACTGAATGCTAATTGGCTGAGACAGAGGACATTTTTTCTCAATCACGAGGGCACTTTTGGTAATCAAGAGGGCATGATTACTTGATCCTGGCAATACCCACGTTATGAGCAGCCCTAGACAGTATAGTCATATTTTCTTCTCCTTGTTCAGTAAACCTTCTCAATTTGAATGGAAACAGTCGGTGATGTGCATACTTGTAGACGGAAGCAAAAATTTCAATAGAAAAAAAAATCACCGAAGAATTTCGAAAGCGAAGGCTAGAATAATCTTTAACTTCAAGTTTGGTTACTTACGGTATGCGCGTGTGCATTCAATTCCATTTTCACAATTTCGTCAACCAAGCTAGGACAAAACTAAGTTTCAAACAATCCTCTAATATTTTAGACCATCGAGTCCTACCCAAGCTCTAGTGAGTATACACAAATTCAAATAAAATGTTATTTTTTCTTAATAATTTTCAGAGACTTTTGATTTTATTATCGAAGAATTCTGTGTCACGTTACTAACATGCATAAGTACCTTGTCACCATAACATTTAAATGATGCCCCATAACAAGCTATCCCCTTATAAGTCACTTGACACTCTGTGTCCCAACTGTAAGCCTTTAATTCAGTTTATGAGTTATTCCAGTAGGTTATAAACCCTCCTGCCATTAAAAACTGGCCTTGTTATAAGTCTTGCTTCTTATATAAGCCCCGTGGTAACAAACTCTCCATTTTATGAGCTACTCTGGCTATGATCTCTCTTTGTTCTACGTTTTCCTTGTATACCCCACTGGTAACAGACTCTCGCATATATCCTTTCATTTTGTAAGCCCTCGGGTAACCCCTTGGTAATAAAGTTGCCCATTTGTATGCTCCCTGGCTAATGGCCTTCCATGTTTTTCGCTCTCGTTTTTATATTTATATATATATATATATATATATATATACATATTGTATGTATATGAAGCACGTTAACAGGAAAGGGGTCTCCTGGAGAAAAGAAGGTGTCTAAAAGAGCAAATTAGTACCTATTTTCAATTACTCGTAATTCTGTTGTCTTTTAACACATTTGAGTAAGGTTTTCACCAAATTGAAGCCGACGAACAGCAGCTAGATATACTTACACATAATACATACATACATACATACATACATGCACACATACATACATACATACATACATACATACACACATACATACATACATACTTACCTACATACATATACGTAGTACGTAGTATACACTTCGTATAAAATGGGAAATATCTTGTTAACACAGTATAGCGTGAAAAAATGTTGAGACGGACAGAGAGTAAGAAACAAGTGATACTTTGTGTTGGTGGGAAGAGCTTTTCGAGACTGGCCACAGGACAGCACATCTTTTTAAAATCATCACACAAACGAGTAACACAGAAAAACAAAACAGAATTATACCTTTTCCAAGAAAGTGACAAGTTTTTGCGGCGAAAGCTGAGTCGCCGAGTTCAATGGTAATAAGTAACAGGATTTTATGTCTGGAAATAATACATGCTCAGCTTCTGCAAAATGGAAACAAGAGATAAAAACGTTAATTACAAGTTATATGCAAAATCAAATTAGTTCTCAGTTAAAAAATATACGTTCTCTTGCTAAGAGAGAACAAGACTGAATACCGCTCTGTAAAAGTAAAACCTTTGTGACGGCGGTTATTTTAACTAATCCGAAGCATTGATACATGCTCGATCGTTAGCAGGGCCGTAGCAAGCCTTGGAAAACTGGGGGGGGGCACCGCCGAGAGCCGAAGGTGTGAGCCTTTTATAGGGGTCCGGGGGCATGTTCCCCGGGGAAATTTTGAAAATTTGTTTGTCTAAAAACGTGTTTCCTGAGTTTTAAACGCCATTTGAAACAAAATAAGAGTGTGTAAAACTAGTAAAATTTGACAAGTTTTTCTCAAACTTAGGGCAATTTTCTGAGCTTGATACATTTGACACATTTGCTGGGGAAAAAACTGGGGGGAGGGGCACGGGCCCCCCTGGCCCTACCCCTTGCTACGGCCCTGGAGTCAGTACACTTGGACAACGCTTAATGTCGTCATATCGTGCGCTGTGTTGTTGTTGTTAACTGAATGTATATTTTATACCCGTATTTATACACGGTAATTACACCACTTAAGAGTCAATAGGTTTCATTTTGGCCCACGGGCTCTACAAATTCTTACAAATTGTTGTTGTTGTTGTTGTTTTTCTTCTTCTTCTTCTTCTTCTTCTTCTTCTTTGTCTTTTCCTTGGTACCTTTTCAGTCTTGTTTTTGTTCTTGTTTTCTCACCTGAATGAACACCAACTGGTGAAATGTGACAATGGAGCAAGGGAATAGAAGGGGATGAAACGCTGCTTCCAATTGCAAAAAACTGGAAAACTTCGCTGTAGAGTTAGCCGAAAACATTTTTTGGCGAAATTATATTCAAGACGAGTATAGCCGCATAAGCCATAACAGAAAATAACCCTTTGACCTGCAGGTATATCATGTTTTGAACCTGTGTTTTCTAGTATTTGAAAATGATATAGCGTTGTACATCAACAATAACAACAACAATAACAACAACAGCAGCATTTACTTATCTAAAGAGAAAATTACATAACAAGAAGTGTCTGAGCCGTAAACAGCTTTGAATTCCCTTGGCGGATAGAAACAATATAACATAAGAAAATAAATTTATCTGCTCAGCATTAACAAGTATCATAGAAAACTTATGTGCCGGTTTTGGCATCAGTTGAGACTACATATAAAAGTTCGCAAAATAAGGTAACTATGGCGTGAGAAGAGTGAAATTTTGCATCCCCGTGGTTATTTCTGGTACACCTAGATACTCGTTATCGACTTCAAGCATATGTATTTATTATTATATTGCTTAAAAAAGTTCTTATTTTTATTACGTTTCTTTGCTAGTAAGCTATTCCAAATAACTGCTCAACATCTTGAAAAGCCTTTCCAAGATCTTTGCAAGTCAGTTCTTGAAGATTTTACGAAATAATTTCCGCTTACAGCTGATCTTGTCGTATAGTTATGTATTGTTTCAGTTTTTGCGAATATTTTTTTGTATTAGAATAAGTGCGGTTTTATTGTTGACGTCGTGCATTAGTTAATGTAAATCATTTGGATTTGGAGAAAATGAGATAATACAAATAGGCTAGGGAACTGCGTGATGACGTCTATCTGCGAACTATATCAGTATATGACTCTTCGAGTACGTTTTTGAAGTATAAGTAATATATTTATGTATATTTTTGCAGCACGTCCCTAAGAAATTATACCGTGCATAGGAGGCTGTGGTTGTTTTGTTTTTCATGTGAAGTAAGTTTAACGAGATTTGCTAAAAATCTTGACACCTACAAAATTCTCTTTGTACGGCTTTCTAAATTTTTCATTTTCCCCAAGGAATGTTACTATTTAAATCCCCGAGAACGGCTTTATTTAGATCTAATCTGCTTGCTCAACTTTCTAATTATCATTGTTAGTCTGTTTAGTTGCTCGCTGTAAGATAATTCAGTCCTGTTCGTTAGCTGTTATAACAAACAAGAAAACTGAATACAGATCGGCCGGAAATATTGTGTCGTGCGGTACCGCCGGCCGTACTCAGCCATCGAGATAAAAACGTTTTAGGGAGGGCAATATGTTTACTGCAATGAGTAAAGCGGAGGATCTGCTGCACCTGTCAAACTTAAGACAAATGAAGGACATTTAATTGTACACTTTTATGGCGGGAAAGTTAAAAATGTAGTAAATAGCTAAAACCTTTTAAACTATATTTAGTTTTTTTCAACTCACTTTGCCATGCAACCAGCCTATATTTAAAACCTTTTTTATGTTGGTTCAATACACTATAAACACAATAATACTGGAACAATTCTTAACTTTCAATAAAATTATAGGAGCAGGGTTAGATAATTTTGAGTCGATGAATATCCAAAAGCTTTAAAAAACTTGAATTTTGAAAATGGACCAAACTATATCTAGATGGAGAAAAAGAAAGATCCTCTAACTTGCACGTAAGTCTTTTTAAAACAACTTTTTTGAAATGTGGAAAACCATAATATTTCAGTTGTTCTTCCAAAACTTTGGACTGGTGCTAACTGGTTTTTAGAGAGATTTAAATGTGGCACATTCCGCCACCCTTCTCTCATCCACGTGTAAAATAGGGTTAAATCTGATCTACTTGCTCAATTTTGGCATTCGTATCAGGGGTTAGGTACAACTGAAAATCGAATTGTGTGCATAAGCCACTTTCCAATAATGCGCAGGGCAAAGTAACGGTTTTGCTGATGGTCACATTCCCTGTTTACATCATTCTGTGACATATTTAAGGTTTTATCTTTTACTTTATTTGGAAAACAATCGATTTTGTTTCTTTCTTAACACCATATGCCATGTTTCCAATACGTGTAGCCCGCCAGCTGAGGCGCTAAAGTTGCTCTGCGCATGATTGAGAAAGTAGCTTATAGACATACTTGTTTAGAAAAAAAAGTCCATCAAGAACCCTGTATTTATCCTTCAAATGTAATATTTTACATGACTAAAAATGAGAAAACGACAATAAATGTTCAGTGTACTGGCACCTAAAATAAGCATGTGGTTGACTCGTTCGTAGGCACCCAGTAACTTTTTCATGTATATGCTTGAAAAAATGTATGTTTTACGGCGGAATAGTTACCTACATGTATGTTTCAGGATTGTTGCATAATTTACTTCAAGACTAAGAATTATCAGTTAGGCCAAATAAAAAAAAAAGTTGGTTAGCATCCTTTGTGCTAAGTGTTCATAGTCGGGCGGGCGGTTTTTATTTTGTTTTAGTTTATTTTTTATTTGATATTCACTCTTTGCCCAAGTAAAGAAACTTAGAGCTTTAGTTAAAGTCATCCATGGGAACTATCTCTGCGTATTCATATCCCAGTAGATCACGAAAATGTTCAGTTTTCAAGTCAAGTACTCGATCAGTCTTGACCTAAATATGCTTTAGAAGAAAACTTGTGTATGTCCTCGATATGTTCGGGACCATTATATTATTTGGAAGTAAACATAACATTTTTTCTTGGTCGGGAGCGTTTTCAGTGGTCGGGCGGGGATGCTTACCAACTATTTATTTTTAATTGGCCTTATTTG
>JAOBYE010570080.1:0-12569 GCA_025403585.1 Parazoanthus swiftii
ATGAGACGACCCGGAGTATCTGACCTACAGCCACACGAAAACAGCTCATATTTGTACACTGTGTGAACCAGAGCGACGCTTTTCTCTCAATTTGCTAATATGGTATCATTTTGTTAAGTTGTAAGTAATCGGCTACTCCTGAAACTCTAAACTGAAGATCTACGAGGAAGTACCTTGATGGGAACTTCTTCTTGCTATTAAGGGAAGGGCGAGGCTTCGAACCGTTTTCTGCGTATTAACAAGAGAACAAGTGAGAATATCACATTGTTGTGGTTTCAGTATTTTGCGGTCGCTTGAAAAAAAATGCTTTGAAAAACATTTCTGTCGAAACTCACTGCTGCTGCTGCTGCTGCTGATAACAATAATAATAATAATAATAATAATAATAATAATAATAATAATAATAATAATAATAATAATAATATTAACAATAATACTTTATATTTTCTTTTTATATTCAGGAAAAGTCATTCAATGCTTGGAGAAGCATTGTTGGAAACATTCACAAACCTATTTTGAGTTGAGTAACGGAAAAATTACGGCTGAAAATAGTGCACCAACGGATAAACCAAATCTTGGGTTAACTTTTAACCCCTGACCCAGGCAAGTTGGTGCTTGTACTTACCCTGAACCTCATCGGGCCAAACAGACATAGGCACATCTATCTACTCTGAGCCAACTGAGCCTAAACCAACAGAAAGACGGATATTTTGGTCTACTTACCTTGAACCTATTTGGGTCGCTAACTAAGGCAGGAAGTAACAAGTTATCGTGTCTTGCTCGGTTTTGTTCCCTTGCTGCCGGTTCAGTTCGAGGTCTCTTCCCATCCGGGGACCAAGGGATTGGCCGACTTTGTTCACCAGCAGCTGGAAGAGAAAAGACAGTGTGAAAAAATCTCATGATCAACCGTAAATGTGTAAATATTTGCCCAAGTTGGCTGTAAAAACTTGTAAAGACCTTAACCAAAGAGAAAAAACACATGTATTCTTCATATGTTTGTATACGTATGACAAGACTCAATGTCTTGAGTTAATTTTAAAATTATACATAAATTTAAGATTCAAAGATTGTTTACCGCCAATGACGTGTTATTGCGATGCATATAAGCTGCCAAGTAAACAAACCAACAACAAAATAATTGAGATGAGATCTTATTTTTCATGTTTTTCCACTGGTTTTCTTCATGCAAGCAGACAATATTCAATACACACAAAGAAAATACCTATAACGTGTGGAACTAAAAACACTTAAATCGCATTCAAAAATGGTTTAGTGCGGTCAGTTTTAATATCAACAACACGAGTTTCTATACAATTTTTACAAGAGTTTATTTTGCATCGTTAAAGTTGTTATAGACAACTGGCAAATCCTCCAAGTCTAGTTGTTCTCAATAGATGTCCTTACCGGTGTACAAGGCGCGGCGTCTTTCGAACTCGTCAACCGGTATCACGGGAAGAAAGGTTTCTTCTTTCCTTTTGGCCGCTGACTTGATTAACTTTGCTTTCTTCTTAACGAGTGAAGTGAGAGCTCGACAAGAACCCTGGACACGATAAGTTATAAAATGACATTCCTTATTTGTGACTAAATAATCTTTAATGTTGCAAAGAAAAAAAAACTAATAAAACAGCCACTTCTTATATTAACTTTAACCTTTGACCAAAACAAAGCTTGTCGACCAAACTGCACCTTAGATTTTCTGTCCAAAAACGCAAGAAGGCCACTTTTTACCCCTCAACAAAATAATTAAGAAATTGGTCAAAATATATAGAGTAATACGTACGCTTTTTACAACATAAATCCACTCTGTCTTACTATCTCGAACAATGACAACTCCTCTTCTGCAAAACAAAAAGAAAAAGAGCGCACTCTTAGTGCAAATCCAACAGTGTCGTTACGGTAAACGGGGTTAAAACAAGAAGTAAGTATCTTCTTATGGAGGGTACCGCAAAAGATACAGAACGAAATCGGTATCCCGTTCATCGGTCTGCTACGAATAATAACTGGCACAAGATTACAGCCAGAAACTACGAACAAGGGCTAGGTTCCCGCGAAAAGCACAGATACTCATTACGTAGTAGTAGTAGGCTGTCTTCGGACACAAAAGTCCATGACATTAGCGCATAATTTTATTGCGACATCTACTCTGGTGGCTAAAAAGCCCAATTCGTGAACTGCAAACACGACTGCATCCAGAACACACGAAAACCGAAGCTGGTGGAGCATTCAGAGCCGTACGAGACGAGATACATTTATTCAAGAGAAAGACGAGACCGTTGCGAACTATTTACGTACGAGATACATTTATTCAAGAGAAAGACGAGACCGTTGCGAACTATTTTAACTCAGCTGGAGTTTTTATATGTCAAAAGAAACTGCCAAATGCTGAACTGAAGTTATCCCGAGGTATGATGGATGGCGTGTAATACATTAGTTAGGATCGTTCATCTTGTAGACGGAAATACAAAGTGCATGACGCATGGCATTTTTACAATATTGGTCTAGAGGCCATACTTCACAAGGCAATTTTTATTGCAACTTGCTTTGCAACATTCATGCACAACAATTGAGCATGGCGTGTCGCGAGAAATAGAGTCAAGACTGTCAAACCCTTTCAAACTATTTTTCTGAAAAAAAAAACATTTTTGTTATGTAACAAGTTGCACAGGGGGTAATACAGGCGCAGTTTTTGTTGTACGTTGCTTCGCAATGCAATGGCGGCATTGCGTTGCGAGTTGTGAAAAAGTTCCCTCGTTTAACAGGGTTTTTAATAAATACTTATTAACCTCAAACTGTCAGTCTGTAAGGAAATAACAAACCGGGGCCTTGCTGTATTGACCGAGCAATAGCGAGAGGTGGCATGTAATAATTGGAGATGTTACAAGGTAAAAAAACTTCGCGCATTCTGATTGGATCTTGAGCCGTCCGGATTCCCCGTATTGCCCGTCAGACAAGATAACAGACAATTTACAGTATGCTGTCACTTTACTGTAGCTGCAAGAACCTTTTTCTTGACTGCTTTTGCTCTTTAATTCAGCCTTTTGTTTCTCGATAATCCAGGGAACATAAAATTAAATATGAAAATGTCTTCGTAAATGACTCGGGAAATGACTGTCAGTAGTATAGTGCGGTTGTAGTAATGCTATCGTCTTCATGTGAAACTCGTACAAAGATTGTTGCTTACCTGAAATAGTGAAATATACAAACGTCGTGTCTGGAAGCTAGGTTATCTAGAGGAAGCCCCTTCAAGTAAGGTATTGTCCTGCATTGGAGAATAATATATTTTATAAATACAGCACAAATATAAAAGTGACACAGGCAAAATGATATTAAATTAAATAAACTCAAAATAACTCGGAAATGCTCGAATATGATTGCCTCTGCTTTAATAATTTTTATTATATCCCTTAAACATAGTGCCAGAAAACATTGAGGGCATTATGATTTATGGCCGCATCCTAATAACTAAGAAATAACTGTGAGTCTGTTTAAATTGGCTGTTTTGAGAAAATCCACATTTTAAAGCTATTTTTAAAAACTTCCTTGTGTTGGCTTGGTCTATCAGCAACATACAAGATAACTGTTACTGGATACATTTGGATGGATGCAAATTGCATGACGTTAAACAAGTTGTTAAGATGTTATTTACAAAGTTATTTGTGTAACGGTATTGTCAAAAATCGTTTTGCCTTCATCTCGAAACTATTGCTTTTTTTGTGCTTTACCTGAGCTCAACCGACGCCACATGTGATATAATTGGCCAAGTTATAGAGAAGATATCCTTCTTCAGTTGTTGACTTGTCGTTATCAATTTGCCTATTATTAATGTGCTCTGCATGTATTGGAATCTTAGTCTTCCAAGAAGTCTCAAATTCTGATATGTTTTAAGATGCAAGTACACTAAAACTGCACACGAAAGTTGAAGCCCGATGTCTATTTCTGCTTCATCAAGGGCAAGCACATTTACTACAGCCAAATTTTTAATTTAATTTTGCAAATTCAAGCCTGACGAAAAGTTTTTATACAATAAATTATGTTTGTATTGCTTACTTTATCATGCTGTTCTGATTCTTGGGATCAGTAAATTTTCTGAGCGGCCAGTGGCTGCAGATTTCAGCACAAGAAGGGTACGGTGTAAACACAAAAAACTTACTTTAAGAAGCGAACATGGTCTGGTTCTTTTCCTTCCTTGTAACTCATGAAGATGTCCCTGAAATCCTAAATACATCTATATTAGCTGCAGTCAGCAAGTAAGACAGCTTCTTATTTCGCCCATATTGCCTAAAGTTAAATCATGAAAGACCAGGTAACATGCAGGTCGACTCGATCATTCTTTTTCACTTTCTTACTGGTACAAAACCAAAGCTGGTAAACTAGTTAAATACCTGGACTAAGGTAAAAGTCTTGGTACGTAATTATTTTACAATGGACTCTGACAGAAATATTAATCAAAACCATCTGCTGGTTGCCGTGACAAAGGAATGGACCAGCCAAACTATCCTGTAAGAAATTGTAGGAATTTTCTTCCGTTCAGGAAATAACAAAGCAAAATGTGTGAAAGTAAGGTACATATCTACTGTAGAGGTGCCTTTAAATCCCAGTAAATGAGACCTAAAGTACACTGCAGAATACCTTACCTCCCTCCCCACAGCTAAAAGGGCCACTTCGTCTTTACACAGAACCGTGGCGCTTCTCGTCTTGTGATGAAGTAGAGCCAGTTCCTGCCAGTAGTGAAAATTGAAAGGGAGGCTAAGTTTAAAAGTTCTGTTGCTGATGTTGTCTTTATTATTATCGTTGTTGTTGTTGGTTTTTTTTGCCCTTGTTGTTGTTGTTGTCGCTGTTATTACTATTGTTGCCATTATTTTTGTCAGTGTGGTTTCCATTGTCATTGTTGCTATTATCGTCATCACCATATTGATGTAATTGTCGTATATTGTTGTCCCTGTCGTCGTTGTTGTCACTGTCAGTATTGTCAATGTTGTTTTTATCATTGATGTCATTGGTGTCGTTTTTGATAGACTCCATAATGAACTCAAATGTGAGACTAACTCTGAAATCACTTATGTGCTTATAATATGCACAGAACGGCTAATTGCCGAATCATTTCCTTTATTTTTCAAAAAAGTGTGGAGCTTCGTTATAAGTAGTATTTTACGGCATCATTTGGCTTACCCCAAAACTGCTTCCCTTTGTAAGAACCGCTATTGTGCTGCTTCTTTGCTCGCCACCTCCACCGTCTCCCACCAACAACGTGACGATTGCTGAATACGCAATGAGATGATAATTAATGGTTGGAGAAACGTTAACCCTTCATTGTCAATAACGAAATTTACACAAGGTTAAAGACAACTTTTTAAAAATGCCAACATATATCACAAAGGTTTTTTGTTAGCTTTTTCAAGGTTTTCCGGCCTGTCGTTTTATAATTGACGTTTTTGCAGTTTCGCCATGTTAGAACAAGATAACCTTAGACTTACAACGCGTGGGTCACGAGCCAGTGTCTTACACTTTTAAATAAAGTAATAATGTCAATCAAATAAATGCTTTATAACAAGTCAACACGTAAACGTTTATAAAGAAAAATTCACTAATTGACAAAACGACCGAATCTGTAAGTTGTAGAACCAATCAGACGGCAGCATTTCCATTATGCTTTAGCAGTTGGTGTAATTGTAGTTAAATGGATTTCGAACGAACGCGTATACGCGAGTTGAACTGTGGTAACTATAAACGAGTCAGTGTGACATTACCTGACCCTGAAAGGATGAAATAAAAGTTCTCCGCTCTGTGCCCTTGTCGGATAATAACTCTTTTGGCTTCAAAACTGCAAGTGAAGAGATTTCTTTTTTACTTTTTTAACAAGATAGCATCAGATTAATAACGTTTCAGTAAATTTGAAACTAAACAAGTATAGGGTGCAAATATTAAGCCGGGGGGGTGAATGCACCGCGTCCAGCCCTTTGCGTCGTTTTAGTTAACTAATCGATTAAATAATTTCAATTAACTACTAGCTTGTGTCTATGGGGATTAAAGGATGGAAAAACGCTATATACTGCCTTGGTCATCGAGAGAATTACGTATGGTTACAATTAAGCTTACTCAAAACGGTGTTAGCGTGACTTACCTCTCGTACCACCCAACCGATATCAGTTTTTTCTGCATTTTCAGAGGGTATTCTCCGAATGCCGGTACGCTGGCTTTCAGTGCAAACAAAGCCTTTAAGCAAATTCAACATTAGAAATCAACATTGTCAAGGACATGGGGTACATTTTGCATATCCTTCTGCCCAGTGGGATTAAATGCAACGTAAACCTTAAAAGGAAGCACGCCTTTAATGCTTTTTGCAAAACTGAAAGGTTTCAGAATTCCTTTATCGTGTATAGCGCTTTAATTGACATATTTTGTAAGTTACGTTTTATACGGAGTTTTAAACGGTACTTTTAGATCTTAAAGGCCCATTTACATTAACAATTTTTTTGTGCAACTTTTGCCCTTGTTCCATTCCCATTTTTCTCGCAGTCAAGTTACATCATGTTTAGGGATTGCTCAAAACATTGCAAGTTTCTTTTCACTCTATTTCAAGGAAACTGCAGGTGCTTTACATACACATTTGGAAGTAACTACGCGAGTGCAAGAAATATTGCAATGGGAATCGCGACAAAAATTGGGCCAAAATTTGCTAGTGTGAACTGGCCTTGAAGGAAACTCAACTGTAAAATATTTTTGCCCTTAAATTATACTAAGCATTGCCTTAATCTGATGTCGTGGCAGTTAAAATTGGATAATTCTGTTTGTAGTCGAGCTAACGCCAACGCCAAGCGATTTAATCTTTTATTTCTAAAATTTGAAATTCCCGCGCACCACCATCTTGGAATATGACGTAATATGGTTGCAGTGACATTTTCCAATCTTGGCAAACTGAATGAGAAGGGGGCTGTCACTGTAATTACATTACGTCACACTTCCAGATGGCGGTGCGCCCGGGGTGTTCAAATTGAAGAAGCATTGCCAAACCAAATAACTTGACGTTAGCTCTGTGAATCAAGTTTTCTCCCAAAAGTCTAAACTAGTCTAAATTTGTAAGTTGTCCTTGTACTTGCATGGAAGCACGTTTCGTAATTCAACCGTATGATGTCTCAGTTAGTTTTTAAAATGAATAAAACCATAAATCTTAAGGTACATTGAAACTTGAAGTACAGTCGAGCGCATTTATTTCTTCAGTTGATAACTTCGTTTTAATTGAGTTGTCTTGATCAACAAACTTCGAACAAACAATGCAATGGTCCAGATATTGGAAACAGCAGTTTCGTTGTGATATCTGCCTCGTTACAATGTTCAACTTTCGGGAGCCTGAGAACTAGACTTAACTTAGAGCCTGAAATACTTACCGTTTGTAGTTGTTCGTCCGTGCGGGTGCCAGGAACCATAGACAAAATATCGATTGCCTCTTTGCTGAGCTTGACCTTGAGAAAACATAACGAATAAGTTAACGAGATGGCTAGGTCCTTTGTTTATCTTTTATTCCCGAGTAAGAACTGGTCCATTTTATCTGATGGAAACCAAGTTTAATCCAATTCTCCAATCCCTGCATGACCGAATAACTAGAACAAAATGCACAAAATGAAATTGTATGTTGAGTAACTATAATTTTTAAATTGATTTGATACTAGTCAGTCTACATTTGTTTAGTTTTGACAAATTCTGTTCCTTCCCGACGTTCTTTGATACTTTCCATAACTTTCAAATTTTCCAGACGGTTTACATTTCTTTTTTGAACTGTATTCTGTCAGTTTCCTGGACTCCCTGTATCTGAATTTGTCAGGTGTGTTAATATTGATGAATACCATGAGTTGAAGGTCACCACAAATATTTGTAATGACGATCATTCGATAGAGAACACGCTAAGCTCTTATCTATCGGGGTTATAACTAGGTATTTATAAATTCAAATATTTTTTACTCTATGTCCGTTTTTATATTGTAATTACATATTTTGTATCGTTATTCTTTACACTTTTTTAATTGGTTTTAAAGTAGGACCACGAGTTTGTCAGTATCCTTTGTATTGTTGAGTTTTTACCCTCCATAAATATAATATCCTTTACTCGTTTACCAACCTTTAGTTACTTATATTTACTTAAATACTTAATTGCACGTTTGCATCGTTACTTACGTACTTACTAACTTACTGACTGACCTATACTTACTAACTTACTTTACTTACTTACTTATTTACTTGCTTACTTACTTACTTACTTATTTTAATTACTTAATTACTTACTTGCTTACTTACTTACTTACTTACCTACTTACTTAATTACCTGTTTAGTTACTTACTTATTTAATGTAATAGCAAAATGGACTACCTCTTTCACAGCCTTGAACATTCTGGGATCAAAATGCATTCCATCGAGGTCTTTCAGTCCTTCTTCAGCTGCGTCTTGGAGTTCGGCAAATACGCCCGAGTCCTTGTGTTGGGTCGACTTTCTATATGGAGGGAGCGGCAGCGATCAACCGGGTGCCAAACTGGTCAAACATTTATGCAACACAAGTACACGCTTGTAGACCGGCGAGAATAAGACTAAAGTGCTGGCGAACACACTGGAACGGGAAAGGACACACACCTAGACACAGACAACAAACAGACACAGAAACGGACACACAGATCAGATACACAAACAAAACACAAGAGCTTACCTGTGGGCAGTTGTTTTGATTTTAAGCAGAAACAGCAAAAGACGAACAATCTTTCGAAATCTCTCTATAGGCTGTGAAAAGAAGAGAAAACAACATAAAGATATTGAGACCAACCGACCAGTGTGTACAAGTATTCAAACACAACTGTTCTTGACATAGCTTCAGCATAACGCGAAAAAGATTCAATATTTTACGCTTTAAGAGTTGTTGAAGACATTATATACCATGTATACCCTGCGATCTTCCTCTTGTTATAATAGATAATTTGTGCTCGCAGGGTAATCCAGTAGCTAAAAAACTAAAAATTTGTCTTTGGAAGGCAGATGTAGCTCTCACATAAAATCGTATCTATATACAATGAGTTAATGTAGGTATTTCCGACAAGCAATGTAACTTTCACTATCAAGCTTCATAAAACTCTTCGCTCCGTTTCAAATCATAAAAAGCACATTTCCCATCCAAAATTCAGACATGACGCAAAAATCAAGTTGCGCAAAAACACGTGCCTGTTTCTTAAAACTCTGTAAAATGTCTTGTTTCACTCAGTTACGTCACAGAACGCAAAATAACACAAACAAAATCACTATTATTTTCAATTAAAAAAGACAGAATTAGGTTACTTCATCTTCACTTACGAGAACAGTTTGGTTTAAAGTTAAATCGAATGTCAAAAGTTGGTTTGTATAGTATGGAGACTTACGTACAGAGTTTGGAAAACGTAATTAAACTGTGACGTTACAGTGAAATTGGACAATCAGCAGTAGAATTGTTCAGTAATAAATGATAACGAAATTGCCTTTAGTTTAACCACGCACCCTTCTCCGCTCTAGTTTGTCTTCTTGTACTTGCTTTGTTTCCTCAAAAGTGTGACCATCCTCATTTGGCTGCGTTACATCGCTAATTGACAACAATCTCTTCTTCTCTTTAGAGTTCAGTCCCAAAGCTCTCTTTTCGCTGATTAAACTTATTTTATTCCCTGACCAAGCGAGAAAAACTCTGTTGCTAATATCGGGCTTTTCTGTACCAGTGCCCTCTGATGTATCGGAAATTGAGCTTTTAAGGAGGGGTGTAGAAATCTTTCTCATTTCCATCCCACTGACTCTGCGCAGCGCAGGTAAGTCCTTCTTGTAGGTTTCATCTTTCTCATCCTGAAGTTCGTCAAATTGTTTTGTTGTACTTCCTTTCCGAACTCGAAAGCGCTGATTGGGAGTAACTTCCCCTTGCAAATAAAACGAATGCCTTCTTTTTAGCTCATTTTGTTGGCTCTCGCCGAAACTTGGAAGGCGTTTTTGAAGTTCGGTGTTGTCGGAGAGGATACTGAAGGAACGCTTTCTTGGAACACCATTTGTGCCACAGACTTGTTGACGAGTATCCGTCTCTGATACTCTTCTATGCATAATTGAAACTGTTTATTCTTCGCTAAGCCTTTTATATGTAAATATTCCCAAGTATTACGCCTGCTATTACAATACTTTTCACATTCTTGTGCGTGCCTAGTATTCTTGCATTATACTTCAGTTGTGCTGTGAGTACGGGTACACTGCTTCGCTTTTTCACTTTCTTATAGAAATGCTTGGAAAGAGATATATAGAGCAACCCAGACTTTAGGTTGTTCTTTAGTTTTAACGCACTTCAATGTATTATTAGCTATTTTTTTTATCAACACTGTAATTTGTTTGAAGTTCTTCTTAAAAAAAAATTGCAGCTTTTCACGAAATCTGATACATGTAACACAGGGCTGGCATATGCATTGGTGTAATTCCAAGTCGAGTTGATCGGAATATTGAAAGTTATGCGTTGTGTAATGAAGCCACAAGTTATTCCTCGTAAGTGTGTTTTCAGTTGTTCTGCTGTAGTAATTGTCGTATCCCTTCTTAAAAGCCGTGATCAGACGTCTATGTTTCCAGACTCTTGTCAGGAGCGCCTGAAGCAGTTGTAGCCTGAGTCTTTTAAGTTTCTGCAGTAATCGAGTATCCACAAATTCGTCCAAAAACCGAATGGTCAGCTCAGGAACCAAAATAAGCTCGATGTCACCATGGAATCCAGTTTTCATCTGAGACTATTAGTAACGCTGATTCCTTGACCCATATGTTGACCCTTCCAAGGCTTCTGTTTTGACTGAAGACTTGAAGTTCTTGACGAGACCTTGTTCGACACAATTGCAAAACGAAAGTCAAGGTGTAATCTCGTACGTGTATGAGTTCTCTGGATCTTGGAGAAGAGACGAATTTTACCACTGAACTATACAGCTGTTTTGGGCATTAAGTTATGAACTGTTGACGTTTCTTGACTACAGAAGTGCACGGTAAAATGCAGTGGCGTGGTACACCAATTTTCTGTCACACTCATAAAGGTAACTCGACTAATTAATTGTAAGCTGTGGGACCAGTCATTACCACTGAATCGTTATTCGTCGTCCATGTTTGGTTGAATAAAAGAGCCACACTTGAAAACAGTCTTTGAGTAGTGAATTAATTAAGTCCTTTGCATCAGAATAGTTCAGAACTCAATTTCAATTTGCTCGCTGTCTGGAAACGATAGCATCAATATTCATTGTGAACGTCAGTTAAATCGTTTCTGATTGTTCACAAGTCTTTGTTCAAACATAATGTTGATAGGTCTATTATTATTTTTGCCTAATTAAATCCTTCACGGCCAGTATTGAATCAGTTTTTTATCTCCTCGCGTCTTTTAAATCCCTAATCTATTGAGAGCAAAAAGCTAAAAACAAAACAAAGAGTCTACATTGCGAGCTTAATATCTGGCCATTCTGCATAACCGTACAACCTATAGACTACGAGGCATTATTCGAATTCTTTACTAATAAAGTGTTACTGATTATTCCCAACTGAATTGAATGCTCGAAATGTTTATGGAGATTTTGTTTGTAACCAAACCGGGGTCACTGGAATAGTATGAGAGTTGCACGAGAGTTGAGTAACCAGATGTGGATGTACGTCAATGCGAGAGTCTTTTTCCAACTCTCAAGCGCGCGACCTCTGTTAAGCGCACCTATCTTTTCAAGCGCCCCTCTCAAGAAAGCCAGAAAATAAATTAATTAGCGCCCTGGGCGTTTATCAATGGAAGCCCGTTAACTGTATTTATAGCGGCAGCTTGTTATGGTTTGAGACATTTATATTCTTCCACTACCTCTTGCCTACATTTTAGAAAATTCCAATTTGATTAAACAGTTTTCGTCAAGACATTTGCACCTAGCTTATTAAGACGAGCACGTAAAGCGTTCGCTGTAATTATTAGTTTTCAGCTCAGATGTGGCACAGCTATTTGCGACTTTTGCCTTGTGTTCTAGGATGAATTGAAGTTGCACTCGAGGAGAACAAAACGCGAAGTTTGTAATCAGTGTTTTGGAGCGTCTTGATATCTTTGCTTAGCAAAGTGGAAGTTAAAAATGATGAAAACATATGACTAAAGCAACGTCAAATAACCGAAGAAATTAAAAAAAAATAAGCAGTTAGAAGAAATTTAACTGCAGTTGAAACTTGTAAAAATAATTCTGAACTTGCATGATTATCCAGGTTTAGTCAACAATGTGATAATTGACAACGATTCACAAACAATTAGTTGTTAATCCCAATGCCAATTTTTCAAAATTTAATTACAAAATGCAAAAACAGGAAAAACAGCCGCACAATAGCAATATAAAACTCTTTTTTAAAACAACAAGTTTTTTTCTACAGAGAAATAAGTTATATACGTCACACCCTTGAGCTAAAAATAGCTACTTCCTTCGATCCAAGGATGTTGAGTACGGTGGCCCAGAAGGCTCATCACCGAACTGAAAGATTGGCAACGTAAAACTAAAGAACACAACGCAATAAATAATAGTTGCAACGCAAAAAATGATATTCACAACGC
>JAOBYE010570191.1:0-12569 GCA_025403585.1 Parazoanthus swiftii
TGATCCAGTGATTCAGTGACATTGGCCCACCACAATAACTCGTGTTTACGCTTCGCGTATCCACGATTTAAAAATGAGCGGGATGCAACAATTGCCCGCTTAAGTTTAAAACTTTAATGCATTCGAAATATTTTTCAGTTTCAAAATATCTGCGTATGGAATGTCTCTGAACATATCTAAACTAAGTTCCATGTGTCCATAACTCTGCATCAATCCATGCACAACACAAGCACGGCTTTCTTTCTCGATGCATTTGATCAAACATGTCCAGTCATTTGTGTATAGAAATACTATGCAAATGAAATATACGTTAACAAATCACTCACAGAATCCGTAAGTTCGAAAATCCTGTGAACGTACCATTTGGAATATGGGCTATGTTGTTAAAATCCAAATGCCTGAAAATATATAAATGTATCTGATAACTGCTGCCTATTAAATGATAGTGGTGGGCTTTGTGGTAGAGGTGTTAGTAGTAGAGGGAACCTGCTTAAGAACTTAAACTTACAATGTTATAAATAACATCTAAAATGTAAAGTATATTTGAAATTACAATTCTGACGGAATAGCGAATATGTATATATTTACATATTCTTGGTATTGCTGATGCTTTGTTGAGCACTCTGATTTTGGGACTGTACCAAACTGTACCAAACGTCTGTCATACTATTTGCATTGCGCATAGCTCACTCTTTTGAGTTTGAGCACTCTGGTAAACAGACGTTCGGTCCCAAAATCCTTCTCTTAGCTGCACTGGTGAGCCCTCAAAGGGCGAAACAGTACATGTCTGCAGATTGAGTATATATAAATATTTTAGGGAAAGGGTGACAGGGGGTGGTGTGTGAGGGGTTGAGGGGTACTTTTCGAAACTTAAAAGCAATGCTTTTTAATGAATCTTTTAAATGATGCCAAGGAACTGGCTTCATTCAGTGCTGGCAACAGAGAGTTAAAAAGAACGGTTCCCAAATGTCGGAAAATTCTCTTGCGCAGAGTGAGATTGCGTTTGGGCAGATGCAGGTCCATTTTGGTTCTCGTGTTATACGAATGGATTTCACTGTTCTTAGTAAAATGGTTGCTAAGATAAACTGGAATGAGATCGTTAGGGCATTTAAGAACTAGATTACATTTCTGAATCTTTCGAATGGTTGATAAGTTGGGCCAATCGAGGATTTCAAGAGATTCTTTGGTGGTGTCACGCGGTAGAATAATACGCGCCGTCCTGTTTTGTAGTCGTTGCAGCCTGTTATTACAGCTGGCAGGCAGTTCTCCCCGCACAGTGTACGTGTAGTCAAAAATTGGTTTAATTAGGGAGTTATATACTGTTTTAGACGCCTGGAGTGTGAGGCAGGATCTTATTCTGTAGAGCAAACCAAGTGGTGCCTGCCACCGTATCACACACTGTGTCGATGTGTGCTTTCCATTTTAGTTCTTCATCCAGCGTTACTCCCAATTACATGAATTTTTGTAACTTGCTCAATGTCTGTGCCTTCCAGCCTGAGTTTCAAAGTCGGATACACGCTCTAGTTTTTTTTCTTTTTCCCAAAGGGCATTCCATTTGTTTTACCTTGGTTTAACACTAGTCTGCTTTTTTTTCTTTTTTTTTTTCATTTTTATTCATTTTTATATTTTATACGCGATTTAGATCATCCTGTAGGGTTTTCGTGATTTGCCTCTAGTCGGAACCAGTAAAAAAGATGACAGTGTTATCAGCGTACTTGCTGATCAAGCCCCGGTTGCTCGAAAGCAGGTTAACATAACCAATGGTTAGCCCCTAACGGCTGGTTATATTGGCTAACCGTTGGTTAACTAACTGGTTCCGGTTGTTCGAAAGCTGGTTAACTTAACCAATGGTTAGCCACTAACGGCTGGTAAATTTGGCTAACCGTTGGTTAACTAACCGTAGGTTAAAAAGCCGTTGTTCAAAGTTCGGTTAAGTTAAAACTAACCACTGGTTAGCTAACCAATGGTTAAATAAATTAACCTTATCTTTAACCATTCCAAAACAAGTTTAACAAGTTTATTTTGCAATTTTTTTTTTCCGCGCGCTTGACAAGACCAGAATGTGAGGTGAAAAAGCTACAGCGAGTTCTCAACACTGCTGCCCGCATTGTGGTCAAAGCCCCCAGTCATGCTCACACGCCTGACGTCCTCAGATCTCTACATTTGCTTCCTCTTCAATCACGCATTAAATTTAAGCTGCTTACTACTGTGTGCAAGACCAAAAACAACATGGCACCATCATATCTATCTGACCTCCTTAAACCACTTGAGCATACCAGGCAATTTCAGTCAAGCACAAAAAGTCTCTTTGTTCAGCTACGTTCAAGAACATCCAAATTTGGCGACAGGGCTTTTTCTGTTGCCGGCCCTCGGTTACGGAACAGCCTTCCAGAGACTCTCAAAAGAGCAGTCTCTTGAGGTTTTAAAAAATAAACTAAAAACTTTCTTATTTTCCTACTTGTAGATATTTTTCTTCTGATTTATAACAATTTTAGCACCTTTTCTATATACTATTGTAGCTTCATTAACTAGTTATACGTTTTTAACGTTTTTAGATATTTTTCTTCAGATTCACAGTAATTTTTAGCACCTTTTCTATATACTATTGTAGTTTTATTAACTAGTTATACGTTTTTAACTTAATTTAAAATTCTAATTTTATACTTTTCTTGTTCAGCGCTTAGAGACGCTCGTTTAAAGCGCTATACAAAAACTATATTATTGTTATTAACTTTGTGGAAAAGGCGGCAAAGATTAGAGAGCATAGCGGCCGCACGCCACTCAGTTTCCCGCTTTTTCTGTCTTTGGCGGAAGTTCTGTGACGATCGTCTCCGTTAAAAGTTTGTGTTACACACTTTGAACTGCTTTCCTTCGAGTCAGTTCAGTCTTTTTTGTTCCGATATTAGTAACGAATAGAACTTCACCAATGCTGTTATTTTGACCACAACCATGACCAGCAAAGTTAAAGATGATTGTAAGCTAGATGAATAGGAGAGCTACTTTCAGAGTTAAGTTTGTTTTTGATTTTGTTCTTGATTGCTGAGTGTTTGACGTTGATTTATGCTTGTTTTGTTTGAACTGATGTCAGAATTAACTTTTCGTATTACAAAAATGATCGAACTTTGATTCTCGACATCCATAAACTGTATTTATATTCATAGTGCAAGAATTAGCCAATTTCTTCATTGGGGAACATTCGCAAATTTTACGACAAGTCCATGCATTGACAAATCTTGTTTACAAAACTATACTGTGGCACTCATTTCAGTTTTCCTTGTTATCATAAGCTGACAGTTTATTGTATGCAAAAATGCTTTCGACGGGTTGGTTATGAACTGTATACACTCCTTACTGGCCCTGTATTTTATAAGGATAATTACTCATTCTTCATGAGTGTAACTTTTCTATGAGTCACGAGTCGTGAGTCAATGAGTCATGGGTCAAATGTTTGAAGTAAAAGATTTTCTGTCCATTGCCTATGAGCCCCAGTCTCATACAACTTCGCAAGGGGTATTACAAGACTTAATACAGCTAGTCTTTGCAGGGTACAAATGCCTTGAATGAAATGTATGTACCTTAATGACGCGCTATACAGCCAGTGTAGTGGAGACTCGTTGAGTATAATGTTTTACAGTAGCTTGGCAAAACCAAACATATTGGGATATTTATCATAACTGACTTATTGTAATACTCATGACTCATGACTCATTGACTCAATTGACTAATAGAATAGCTATCACTAAACGAATTGCAAATCAGACGCCATTTTTTATTTTAACGTCGAGTTGGCGATTTAACCGATCTCGCAAGGTTGGTTAAATTTAACCAAAGGTTAGAGAAAAACTGGTGATAAATCACGACTATATTTGACTCTTTGTGAGCGATTTGATAGATAATTTCGAAACCAGGTAAGCCAGTCTGTCCTCTGATTCCATTACGTCCCAGCTTGTGCAATAAGAATTTTATGGTCGCAAAGATCAAACACATTTTTAGCTATATAAACACAACCCCGGTAATTTGTTGATTGTCTATGTGTTCTGAATATAATCGGTAACGTAAGTAAATGTGGTTCAGTGGACTGCCTTTTCCGGAAGCCAGTGCATTGTTTTCTTCAAGGAAGGAAACTAGCTGTATTTGGATTGCACGCTATTCGGTACTTGCTCTCATCATCTCGTTTGCCAGTCTTAAATATCGGTGTGAATGTTGCCTCGTTCCACTCTACTGGGGTCTCACCTCTTTCGATAGTAAAGTTGATAATGTAGACAAATGGCTTGGCTATAACGGAGGCTGAGTCCTTCAGTAGTCTAGCAGAAATTCCATCTAGGTCAGTGGCTTTAATTGATTTCAACTTACCTGCCGTATAAAACTAGCGTTCACCTTCTTCATTTCAAAATCCCGGTTTACCCTCGGAGTCAGTAGCTTGGGTAGAGGGATGAGTCCGAGATGTTTACACAGTTTAGAAGCAATCGATGTGAAGTAAGGCTAAATTCCAAAATCGTTTAGGGAAGGGTCAAATGACTCCCCCGTATATATTAGTGTTTCTCCAAAAGGCCTAAACCGCTATTTAAGAATTAATGAGCTTTCTTAGCTGACTATCTCAAAGTTAAAACCATACACAAGACAGGAGTTTAGTTGAAACAAAAGAAGAAACATGTGTTGTTGGAACTAGTAACTAGAATTTGTATCACAAAGTCCAGATTCATGACAAAAAGTTTAAATTGTGAAATACCATTCCAAAATATGGTTTTCTCGGCAATACAAAACATTGTTTGGCTTTCTGTACCTATTTGTATTTTCTTCAAATTCATCTATGGAGAATTTTAAACCAAATTAGTTAGTACGTGGTCGTCTTTCTGACTGACATATACAATGTTATCAAAACCTCAAAAAACACTATTCGGTACGAGTTTTTGCAGTGAAATCATAGATCCACAATACCAAAGATAACTTTTCATTTTTTTAAGAAGTTTCACATCAGTTACTGCGTCATCAAAAGGCAAACTGAGAAGGCTTAGCTGTATAGTCATATTACTTCATAACTAAATGTAATAATTGCTAAGGTATTTTATGGACCAATTAATAAGACAGCAATTCTGACGTTGTTAGCTCTTATAAAATAAAGTTCAAGGTTGGGGGATGGGGGAATTGCCATGAACCCCTTATGTATGAAATCAAAAAGCTCAACAAGTAGGGGTTAAGCTGTGCATATTAGTCATGGAACTGCATGATCTTTACAACAACCACCACGAATTTAACTCCATTGCAAACTCTATCACATGTTATGACAGCTTTAACAGCTGAAAAGATGTTTCTTAGTATATGCGCTGTAAGTTCACAATTTTCAACTTACACTTCAGTTGCATTTTCAGGAAGCTGCGGAATGGTAGTAAGACCTCGACCTTCGCAATGAACCGCACCTGAACTATCAGCTGGGGGGCACTCTCCGTTTGTAACAGCAGCGGTTACAGCTATCACAACCAACAGAAACATCTTTGGAACTAAGAATACAAAACAAAAGATGTTCAGGATAGGACTATACCTGATAACTTCGGTACGTTTAGGTTGCGCCTTCACAAACCTTTAGGTTTACAGCGAAAAGAAGCTCAAACAACTTTATGCTACTTTCGCACTTTTTTAAGAAATGTAAATTTGTGCGCACCTCCTCAAACTACAGATAACAAACACTAGAAACAAAAGAAATAAACCACCAGTGTGACAGTAACTACTCAATAATGTCTCTCCAGCATCAAACAGTGTTTAAAATGTCAAACTAAAGTTTAAAGTCAACTTAAGAGATTGTCGCAATCAATCAAAACAAGTCTTGGTTAAAGTAAACGAAAAAAACAACAACAAAATCCAGCAAACAGCTCACATGCAAAGAATCCGTTCCTTCGATCAGTTTTAATTAAGAGAGGAGATTTCAGAGCTCGGAAGATTGGCTCGTAAACTGTTCACCACAACCGTGTATGACTGAAGTATACGTACTTGCATAAATGTCTGTTGTTTATGAACAAGAACCATGTAAAGGTGCAGGTAGCAAATTGACAATCGTGTAACTATGTAACAATAAATCAATACACATTTATATTGCTCAGGAAATGGGGGATATTTGCAGCTGGCCTCTCTAAGCTCCTTATCTTTTTTAATTCGCTTTGATAGCCAAAAAGAAATTCAATATTTAAACCACGTTTTGTGCACACGCAAATCTAGTTTGTTTTTCCTCAATTATTTGTGAGAGAAATCACGAACTGACATTTTCTTAATTTCCTTCTGTAGGCAATGTTAAATATTATGTAATATATAACAAACTATTTCCTGATCAGAAAGGCCTTGGTTACCCCTAATTTTTTTTATATTTTAGTTTTGCTTAATGCTCTTTGAACGTCAGCTGTAGCTGTGCAATCTTTAGTGGTTAGGAATAAATGCAATGCTCTGTGTTTCACTTTTAATATTTCGACTTCAACCAATCCTACTTTTATTATAATGTCAAATATGATTTTAAACCGTAATATCTGTTTTAATTTGTTATTTTTGTTTTCTAACAGTATGTCCGGAAATGCGCGCAACTCTAACATTTCCAGAAATTGTAGATTTTCGCAATTTCTGTGACATGATTTAAAACTGATTCAGATTACAGAAACTTCCAAAGTTGTCGTGCAGAACGTGCAGAAATTTCAAAAAAATCGATGACGGTATTCAAATCAGGAACTCTGAACCTTGCTACACAGCTCGACTGTGACAGTGGTATAATAGCAACAAATATTTACATGACTGCCACAGTGGTTTGACGCTGTTTAAACAGCGATGTGACAGCAAAATAAGTGATTTGACGTGGGAAGTACTGTTACAGCAATGGAAGTGACAGCGTTGCAACAGCGATGTATTTTGTGCTGTGACAGCGACGTAAGCTGGCAGTGTTGTAACAACGATGCGAATTGATAGCTCTGTAACAGCGCCGTTCGAATTAGTGAAATAGTGTGAACTTAAAGTGCTGTAATTAAAACTTGATTGTTGTTCTTGAAAGTAATTAGCTAACTCAAAGCTGCTCACGTGCCAAATCTCGATCTTTTACGTCCAACCATTTGAAAATATTTGTGGAGGGGGTTCTGATTGATCCCCCTTTGGTGAACTTGTTAGTGAAAATAGCTTGGATGTCTGAGGGATAAGAAATAATAACTTCACTCAGTTTTATTTTCATTGGAAGAAATCTAATTCTGTCGCACCTGTGCAGAGTTTTACTCTAGAATGATGATTTGTAGAAATATGAAGCCGATGCTCTCTTCACTATCTTCGGCAATTTGTTACCGAATTGTTTCAACAAATTCGTGCATTCAAATACGCGGTAAACAGTTCAATCAATAAAATCTTGATTTAGATGTAGAACTAAACAAGCACAAATTAAAACAAAAACGCAAATATATTTAGAAGTCTAAACAATTTACCGTAACACTACTTCGTCCCATTGCCAGATAACCAAATCGCGTGAAGCCATTAATAAAGTATTTCAGAAAAACTCTTTAAGGATGTGTTCGGCAGCAAATCAACGAAATCAGCTCTTGCGGTTTTAAAATTGTATTTGTATTCTAGAGAGAGTGAAATCAATTTAAATCACAATATACCACTACTCATCGTCTTCAAAACCGATGCTGGACTGCACAACTGTAGATGCTGTGCAACATGCAGTTAGCAACATTAGTCATTAAGTGTGATAATATTTAGATAAATTAAACTTTTAATTTATAGTTTTGTTTATGAGTTTTCACCCATTTTTTTTATAAATTACCTTATTGTTTCAAAACACGAATCTTATAGTGTAGCAAATTATATTCCGTGACTTTTCGAGAATTCGAGCAAAAGCAAGCCAATTAAGAATATTGGTCCTTTTTTTTTAGCAAGAACACAAATCTTTGGCTAGTCAAACAGGCTGCGTCGGTTATAAGACAAGACGCTTAAACAAGTCCAAGAGTACATTAAGAAATATGTGGTTTGAAAGTTTTGCTTTTCGCAAAGTCGTACAGGACTTTGGGAAACCGACACTGTTTATCTTAATCTTGAGCTTTTCTGAACAAATCGAGACTACTTAAGTCTGAACACTTGGCTGTCATTTTCTTGGTTTCGTTTGTTAGGATTGTTGGTAAGAAATGGGTAAATAAACATTACGTGCCAAGACAGGGATTATCGATATAGTGCTTCTGGAGTATCACGTGTGATTTCTAAAGACCGCAAAAGTATTTGTAAAAACATCTTGTAACAATGAAGTTGACTGGCTGAGTAGCAAAACTAGACGTGTTTTTGAAATGATCAATTGTGGAGCTTGCACTGAATGAAATTTTTAACAAAATGCCTGAGCTTTTACAGGTACAATGTACTGAACAACCTGGCTGAACAGAATTTTGTGAATTTTCACTTTTAATTACAACGTTTGTAGACACGAATGAAAACTTTGTAGGACTGAATAAAAGATTTTAACGCAGACTTAAAATGTTATCTAACTAACTGAAAATGTTCTAGTACTGACTGGAAGTATTTGAGTACACCCGACTTAAGATTTTGTAGAAAAGAGTGAAACTCTTGTAGTTTTGACCAACTGGCAATTTTTTAGCACTGAGTACAGCAGACATATTGAAGGAATTTGTGCTGCTCGGTTTCCCAATTTCTCGGATGTCGCAGACTCGGCAGCGATGATTTAGACTTTAAATCTAAATGCGATGAAATGTCCAATTTCTTTTCCAACAGCGTCATAACCATAGAACTTACTAGAGTCCAAAACGTCAACAGAGAACCCGCCCTGAAACCAGCAACCTCTAACAATGAAGAACGTATCCCTTTCACACTTACTTTCCACACCAACAATTTAGCTACCAGAAACGCGGTCCTAAGAAACTTCAAAATTCTACAATCAGACCCAGAAACAGCACCTATTTTCCTTAATCCGCCACTCGATTCTTTAACTGAAAACGCGATAAGAACTTACGAAAGTCACTTGTTAAAAAGTTCGCTCCCTTCCGACCTGGAAACAGGAACTTTCAAGTGGTCTCGTAAGCGCTGTAACACCTGCCCATCCATTAAATCCAAAAACACATGTCAAAGGCTCATGCAAAGTCAACAACCATTTTGACTGCACAACTTCGAATATCATTTATTGCATCACCCGTACTTTCTGTAACAATGGGACGGTTGTGATTTTATTGCGTGTTGACGCACATAATTTTGCTCAATGCTGTTATAGGGATGAAGAAAAACTCGTTAAAAAGCACTCAAACTATGTTAAAAAGAGCACAGGGATCCAGCAGCTTCAGCAGCAAAGAAATTTCTAGCTACTAAACAGGAACAAAAAAACACGAAAAATCGAAAAAATAGGCGACATGAAAGGCGGTCAAGGCGCTATCACGCTCGCCGAAATTTAAGATTCGCTGAACAATCTCACAATTCGCACATCGACAGCCGCTTTTCTGAATTATCCGGTGAGCTCAACTCCTTCAAGCTGAAGGTCCAGGCAGAGTTGAACAAATGAAAGAAGACATAACAGAGCAAGGAAAAAGCTTCAAAAAACTATAGACTAGAAATGAAAATGAAGTAGAATCGAGGCTCGCTGTACTTGAGGACGAAGCCTTGATAGTAAGTCAAAATATTGAGATGAAAGAATTAAGCAACTAGAAAGCACAACCTAGAAGCGAAAGGAATACCTACAAAACCGGAAGAAGACGTGAAGCAAATTGTGATTGATTTGGGATCAGAAATCGACATCGAGTTCGAACCACAAGACATCGATATAACCCACAGAGTTTATACAAAAAAGAAAACGCTGACCCGTTCGAAAGTCGTTATAGGTTTTTCTCTCATGAGCTAAAGCAGAATTTGTATTGGTCACGACACAAGCTGAGGGACGTTGACACCACCAAAATACAAGTCGCCAGCAGCATATTCACTAACGAAAAGCTTACCAACGCAAAGAAAAAGCTCTTCGCTGAAATCTGTAAGAGAAAAAACAACAGGGTTGATGCAACGCATATACTACTGACGGAAAGATCTTCGTAAAAGTTCAGAAGACAGAGCGAGCTGACTGAGAGTCAAAGGAGAAGAAGATCTGCAAAAATTGATCTCGTAGCTCTAAAGAAAGCACGGACACATTCAAATATGAACGCTATAGATCCAAGTCTGGTTTATTTTAAACTCGTTGTGAATGTTTTTAAAACGTTTTTTCACGATTTTCTTCTGCTCTTTTCCAACAAGAATTTAATACAATATTTCTCCTTCCCTACTAAGGAATATATTACTTTTGTTTTTCTCTCAGTTTAAACTAAACTGAGACAGCCTAAGTTTCCTCTTGAAAATTCCGACACACTAGTAATTTTTTGACGCAGTCCAGAGGGAATCCGAAAGACAAGCCCCCAGTCAACACGATGGAAAGCGTAAAATTGCGCCAAGTTAACGTTTGTCTAAATGTTTTCGTCGTGTTCCCATGCTTTGCTTGTATTGTTCTGTGTATTGTTGTGCTTGTTGCATAATGTCAAAGGGCTTTGGTTTTACTTAGCCGGCAAGTTTTGGGCAGCACCAATTACCAGTCACATTCCTTCCATAAAACAAAGAAGTAAACCTCGACGGGAAAGGGATGTGAAATGTCGTTTAGTTCAGCTAGATTTTACTCACCATGGATCTTAGCTGTATCTTGTTAAATATAAGGGGCCTAAATAAGGCCATGAAATGTAGGAAGTCTTTTCCGTACCTACACAGTAACAAATTTGATGTTGTGTTTCTTCAAGAAACGCACTATAGTGAGGGTCTGGAAAAGCCCGGCTGGCAGTCCGCATGATGAGGCAAAGTGTTGTTAGTATTCAAATAGTCAAATCATAGTAAAGGTGTTATTATTCTTTTCAAACCCAGCGTAAATGTTGAATTTATTAAAATCGCAAAAGATAAATCTGGCCGGTTCATCATTGCCCAAGTGAATTTATTCGTAAACATTTAAGGCTCCGAATGTTCAGTCTCAACAAATCCATTTCACAAAAAACCGACTGCTACAGTTATCTACAGAAAATATTGTAATCGCGGGAGATTTCAATTGTCCGCTAAGTGAGAAAGGTAAACACGGTGGTAAAGACATAGGTTGTAAGATCATATAATCCGTTCCATTGATGAATTAGTTATGCATTAGCTTGAATCCAGCTGATATATGGAGACTGCAACACCTTAATGTAAGATGCTATACCTGGAGTAATCATTCTGGAAAAAATAAGTGTCGGCTAGATAACTGGTTAATTTTTAAAGCACTTAATCGCAAAAGGCCAAAAAATCAGATATTTATAACCGGATACTATCGATGCGCGACACAGATCACTCTCCCGATACAATTAATATTCGACCTGAAGTTACCATGCGTTTTTCCAAACATGTAGCAAGAGAGAACAGATGTAAAGAGTGGGATTTATTCAGTAAGAGAATTAAACAAATTGAAAAGATATAACGATCAAAACCCAGACGACGAAGAGGCTTGAAATAGAGAAAAAGGTTTACATAACAAGTTAGGCAAAATAACAGAGCACAAAACTAGAGGTGCTACAATGCGAAGTAGAACAAGAAATATAACAACAAAAACCATATTTCTCAGCTCAAGACATCTCCATCCACTACAATAAGAGATTCGCAAGACATATTAGATGAAACAAAAAACAAAATGTAGAAAATCCTGAATCCATTGATGAGGATAATTTCCCAAATTTAACTACGGAACAAGAACATCAGGAAATATGTGAAGGACTACTGTCGGAAAATGAAATCTGAAATGCGATCAAAAGTTCTTAAAGTAACAAAACCCCTGGAAACGACGGCTTAACGGCTGAATTAAATAAACGCTTCTGGCAAGACATTAACAAGTCTCTTGTAGACTCTTTAAATGAAACATCCAGAAGTCGAGCTTTCCACCTCTCAGAAACAAGAAATAGCTAGAGGCTACAGGTAGCCTTCACTCGCGGCCACGTAACAAACGAGATATTTTAGTAAAACTAGTGTACTTGACCGTATATTCCTTAACGAAAATCGACTCAGTAACAAAATGTGCACGACCCCTCTGCCCGTTAAACCTTATTTGTTTTAAGTTATCGACATCATAAATATCACTTTTTTCAAAACAACATAAACAATCATTTGAATCTCTGAGCACATTTAGTATTTAAGATCAAAATATGTTTCCACAAGTATTACTATTGAACTTTTCGAAGAAATGCTGCCTATATTAAGTATAAAATCTGATAGATTTAAAAAAAAAAAACTCATTTCCGAAGAATACATTAAGGCCCATTTACACTAGCCAAAAAAAGTGGAACGGATCGGATAAAAAATGGAACGGATCTGCTTAATGTTCTAGTGTAAATCGAATTTTATCCGTTCCATTCGTACCCGATCCGTTCCTGAAATGGACCGCAACCGCTTGCGGTCCCTTTTCAGGAACGGATCGGATAAAAATTGGTTCCGTACCCACTTCTTGGTTTCCTATCCCTCGTGTAAACGCAAGAAGCGTTTTGGGGTACCGGTCCCGTCGAGCTTTTCAGAGCCAGCTGTGGTTTTGTACA